>JAABKK020050913.1:0-11687 GCA_011634745.2 Catotricha subobsoleta | reverse complement strand
TATTAACAATAATTCTGTGAATTAGAAATTATTCAAATCGAAGTTTGCCAAAATCAATTGTTAAATAATATTGTTAAACAAATTGTAAATAATACCTACGTGAAACGACTGTAAAAATAATTGAATTTAATAAAAAAAATAGACCAATTACATTAATTATTATATTAATAGAGTTTGATTTACATATTGCTAACTGGGCAGCTATTGCTCTTTGCATTTTTCTAATTATTTAAATTTATAATATTTATATTATCATCTAATATTTCTCTATGATGCGTTTTTGTATAATAACATCAGAATGCGTCAAAAGCATGATTTGAATATTGCTTTAACTATATAAGATCCATAGGTCTCTAAACAAAATATTCTATTAAAAAATAGAAGTTTAAAAAAAATTACAATTAAAAACCTAGAGCAAAAAATGGTCTTCAGCAAAGTCCGGTATAAAATATTAGGATAAATTTAATGTACATTAGATAGAATATTAATGAATAAACAGATTTAACCTTTACTAATTAATTTATTACCTGGATTGATTATGAATTTATGAATTTTGTTAAAAGATATTTTCAAAAAAAAAGAAGAAAAATTTGAAATAGAGAGATAATATTGAATATGTTTTTGCTATTTTTTTTATATGAGAAATATTTAGATATAAAACATAAATAGTTATAAATAAATTCAACGTCAGCGTCATAGTTCTGATTATATTTTGCTATATAAGGCTGTATGAGCCACAGTTTGAGGCACAGTAATCTATATTCCGTTTACTTGAGAGCTAAGAAATTTAAAAAAAAATCTATTCAATATGAAGATGATAATTGTTTTGGTTGCATTCATTGCTGCAGCCTGCGCTACTAATGAGAAAGACTCTGTTGTAAAGTACGTTAACGAAAATAATGGAGCAGAAGGATACAATTTTGAGTAAGTCATAAAAATAAAAATAGTGACTTTTTTTTGGAAATCGTATAAATTGGAGCACTAAAACAATTTTTTTTTCACATTTCTAAAAATAGATTTGAAACTAGTGGTGGCATAAGTCGTAACGAACACGGTGTACTTAAAAATAAGGGAGCTGAAAATGAAGCTGCATCAGTTGCCGGTGAATCTCGTTACACAGATAACAGTGGTAAAGTAGTAGATTTGAAATACACCGCAGATGAAAATGGCTACAGATCAAAATACACCATAGCCTAAATAATTCGCAAAATATTTTAAATAAAAACAGATTTTTTTTAAATTTATTTGTTGAATTGTTTCTCTTTAATTTAATAAATGTTATGACAAAATTTATCATCAATTAATAAAAATAGTTATTTTTATTTATCGACTTATTTTCAGACTGATTTCAAGGCACTAATTTTAAAAATGAGATATATATAAGTGGATTATATTTTACAATGGAGAATATTTTTACTTTATTTTAGAGAGATTAAAATAAAAAATTGACTATTTGTCTTTTTCCAAGGATTTAGTGGTCGGTTATTGGTGGTCAATATACCAAAAGACACAGAACTTTATTTTCGTCAAAATATATGCATGTTTCAAAACATTTTTTTTTTCTTTATTAATATTTTGTTTCCTTTTTTTTTTTGTTTGGTCAATTGGTCAAAAATGAAGTAGTGTATCAATCCATTGACCACCTGTTTTATTATTTAATATTTATTATTTTTTCACTAAATTTCTTCAGAGTATTGGCCATGCAAATAGTTTAAGAGAAATACAAATTACAAAAATCAGACAAAAACTGTAGATATAAATATAAATATTCTGTAGAAAAAAGTAATATTTATTTTGCTTCATATTTTTTTTTACATAAAAGCATTATTCAATAAGCACCTAAATTTGAATCACATCAAAGTTGAGTAAGCTTCGAAATTAAAATTTAATTAAGAAATAGTGACTTTTGGGTGGTAACCTGTAATTATAAGAAGAAATCATATTTATTAAGTTAAATAGTAGTTTATTGTTTACCCAAAATGAAAATATATTTTTACCATTTTCATCAGCAGTAAATGTAACGGAAACCGTTTTTTGGGATTTTGGATCAGTGTATGAATATTCACCGGCTACATCGATAGATGCATTTACAGATCCAGCATTTTTTAATTCACCATGTTCGTTATGTTTAATTCCATTACTAGTCTCAAAGCTAATAAATAATAATAATAATATAATATATATTAATAATAAATTTATTTTCCTTCTCTTTATATATTTTCGATTAAAACTCTATTAGTATTTAACACAAATTTATTGACGATCACTCACTCGAAACTAAATCCTTCAACACCAATATTTTCATTATCATAATGAACAACAGTTGCTTCAGCATCTGATTCATTTGGACGAGCAATAGAAATTGCAATAACTGCAGCAAATATAATAATTAACTTCATATTTAAATAATCACAGTTAACGTTTCACAAGAATAACTAATAACACACTGTACCAAAATATAAAAATTCTCAACAATTTATATTAAGCAATTATCCGAATTTCTGCTTACTCATTACTATCTAATTACAACGCACATTATTCTTTAACCCGTTTATATATATCGATAGAGCCAAGAAAATACCTACGTTTTTTTTGTTATTTATAATAAAAATTACAATAATACTGATTAAACAATACCTACATAAAATCACATGAAAAAAAATCACTTTTTAAAAAAAAAAATGCTATATTGACGTAACTATATATAATTAATAAATGCTAGTAGTAAAAAAACTAATATAAGATTATGTAATACGATTGTTGTTGAAATATAGTACCTGCCTTAAACAAAACAAACATCGTCAAACCAGCAGAAAAAAAATGTTTGTCCAACTATATGATTTTTTTTTTGTTGAATTTATACCTGTTTAAAAAAAAAACTAATTCTGTGTAAAAAGACAGTAAAATATTTAATATTTGTCTTTTAATAAATAACTTTATCAGTCATATAGCCAAACAATAATAGATCTAATTGTTTATTTAAATTTTTAAAAATCATGTCCTTAACCATCTCGAATTATCTGTCGCAATTTGTCGAAGCCACCACTATTAACACACAAACCTATAAACTAAAGGTAAAGTATTATAAACCAGAGCCTTTGGGAGAATAAGGTTGTAAGCCACACTTTGAAAAAAACTGAGTTAGCGTTTCTTCTTAATACTTGAATAAATTCTGTACATTTTGGTAACACCATCATAATTTTTTTCTGTAATAGAAAATTACACAAGCCATGAATAAGTAATTTTTTGAAATTTTTTATATGAATTTTAAGATTTTTTCAGACTTATAATCGCAGTAATTTTGAAATAAATCTCAGGTTGCTTTTTCTTCTTCTTCATTCTTCCAAGGGTCTCTAATAATACGATCACAAAATAAACAAAAATTATTATTATGGTCATAATATTATTAATATGTTATTATTCTATTATCTACGGGTTAGTGACGTTTTGAAAGTTTATACTCTCTACTTCAAGGCAAAATTATAAGATTGCTTGTAGTTTCTCTTCAAATATTCAAAAACATGATCAAGGCATAAATTAAATAAATCTTATGGTTTAAATTTAATTGAATGGTATCCTTTTGAAAGAAGCAATAAATTTATTAACAAAACAGAATGGATAAAATCTATTATTCGTACAGTAATATAAAAAAAATCAAAGCTTTTTCACTTTTATCATAAGTTGTGCCTCTAAGTTTTCGTCGGAATTTACGACAACGTTTAAGCATGTAAACTGCCCTTTTTAGTTAATTTTGAGTATAAAAGACTTAAAATTGTAAATTATTTGGTGTCTATTATTAACCCAGAAATCTGTATTTATTAAAATATAAATTTCTTATTATTCTGATGCATTTATCTGTAAAACAGAAATATTTTAGAATGCTGCTTTTATTTATATTTTGTGCTTAAAACCAGAGATATTGACGTCAAATGTAAAATGTAAAATTTAAATAACCCCATCTCTGCTTAAAACTGTACTAATTAATTATATTTAAAAAAAATATTGATGCTTGTGTTTTCTAAAAAAAAGTGATTTATTTAATTTTTTCAAAATTATCTTTATTAACAGAAGTCAGAATCTACTTCTATTCATATTTCACAGTCTGATTTTTCATTAAATAATGATTGATTTTGGAAAATTATGCAAGTGGTAGATCTTTTGGGATATGATCACCTTCGGCATGGAAACCGTTTTCATCAGCATGGTATACTGTTCGGACTACTGTGCCATCGGGTGCGGTGTATGAGAATTCTCCATGAACATCATTGGATGGTTCTTCTGCACCTTCTACTTGTTTAAGTACTCCTTGTTCGTTGTGGTTAATTCCGTTGCTGGTTTCATATCTAAAATAATTTGTAATGACGAAATTATTATTTTGTTTTATGTCACTTTCACTGGCTTCACAAAAAAATAATAATAAAATAAAAAAATACTTACTTGTAACCATAACTTCCATCAGCGTTGTTTTCGCTTTCTAGACTCTTTACTTCAGCATGAGCTTCATCTAAATCGGCTGGTTTAGCAACGACAACAGCGATGAGAACAGCGAATGCAATAATAAATTTCATTTTGATAGTTTTTGTAAGATTAACTTTGTATATTCACAAGAATAGCTAAGAATGATCTGATGCTATCATCAAAATTTCTTTTTATTTTATACCCACCAAAAAAAAAAGATTCAAGTCAAATACATATTCAATTCATGTTAGTGACATAATATTGTGCTGCTAGTGTTGTCCTCATACAGTAAATGATTAGCATTTTATATATAGAGGTAGATAGCAGCAGGTTTATTATATACTTACCGAAGGTCGTCGTAGTTGCAAATTTATGAAGTCGATATTTTTTAATGTTATTCTTCGATATATTTTTAGTTTTTTAGCGAGTTTTTTTTACTGTTATATTTTAAACAATGGGGCAGGGACAAAAAAAATTGTGTTGTTTTTATTTTATTTTTAGGTAAAGAATTAAAAAATAATCGACACGTATTTTTTTGTGTTTTGTTTATTTTTATGATTCTTAATTAATTTTGAAATTAGTTTGAAAAATACCAATTTTTAAAAGCCGAAGTAGAATATAATACACTAATAAAATAATATTAATATTACATAATCATTACGTTCCTCATCCGATGAGCTTTCCAAAGAATTATCACTCCGTGTCTTCATAATAGTTCAATATTGACGATTTTTCTTGCAAAAAAGACTGATAAGAAATTAGCAAAAAGAATAATATTGTTATTAAATTTATAAATAATCAAATATAGGTAAAATTACTTACAATCAAAATATTTTTTTCCATTATCAATTTAACATAAAAAAGACATTTTTCACTTGACGTTTAAGTGAATATGATCAGTTAAATGGTAAATAGAACAGCTAGTGAAGAACCGCCACTTTATAGAAAAGTTACTGAATGTATTGAAGATTGGTGAGCAGCGCTACTGAATAATATTCACTTATTCGGGTAAATAGAAAGCGCCTTAAGTTGTTTTATTTACACCGAAGTGATGACAAATTGTCATTTTCTCAACTGAAGAGCTTCGGTTAAACTGCACAAGACAAAATCCTTCGGCAGTTAAACTGAAGACTCTTCGCTTAGTTTACTCACGCCGTACCGTTGGCTCATGAGCAAACTACTGATGAGATGTTTTTCAGTTAAATAGAACTGCCATTTTGATGTGAAGAACTGAAGAACTTCAGTGTAAGGTCATTTTTATTATTTGAATTTAATCCCATTCGCACGTACATGCGAATGGAATCAAATTTTTGTACATAAATGTAGCCGAAGTTGCCACTATAGAGATAATGAAGTGTCGAATCGTCATTAACTCGTAACGAGCCAATCAGAACATAGTTATCTTAATTATAAACTGCGCGAATACTCATTAACTCTATAGTGTATCGAAGCTATAATTCATCCGATTTAAATTCTAATTTTCTGTTATTATTACGTTATACCAAATTGCCTTTGTCTTAAAATGTCGAGACTTATTTAGATACTTATTTTAGTTTGTTATTATATATCGTTTTTTTTTTAGTAAAGCATAGATGTTTAAATATTAAGAATAACATTGAATTTTGAATATTGGAAAATAAGACTCTACTATAACCATCGAAATCAATAGTCAATACATTATCGGATTGATATCGATAAAGACGTTTGATATCAATTTTAGTTATGAAATATAATATATATATATAATATAATATATATTCTTTACCTCTGGCTTCTCCAGTACTTATCAAATAGGCATCGAACTCGATACAAATTCAGATATCGATTTGGTGATAATTTTTTTTTTATTTCCGTTTAGCAGTGACCCATCCAAGTACTCATAAAATTTTTTACAACTTAACTTCAATCATCATGGGTTCAAAATTTTATACTTATTTTATTTTATTTTTTTTTAAGTAAATCATTTCATTCCGTCAAATTATTAAATTTAATGATTGTAATGTAAGAAATTAATTAAGTTTTTAATTTTAATCTCAAATTATGGACCCAAAACGATCTCAATTCAATGTTAGACTGATATAATAATTTTATTTTATCAATTTCGACATCATTTTCTGATATTGCACATCTTGTCGAAATTGAATATAAACTAAATTTCGGTCACATCACGCCAGCCGATCCTCTATAGCCTATCCCTAGCCGAACCCGGTTCAAATGATGTACTAGTGATGTACTTTAAACGTACTGAAACCGTTTTTGATGTACCTATAGCCGACCTTATTTATTAATTTTCAATTATTTTTCCATCACTTTTCAAATAAAGATAAGTGAAAAACCAATATTTCGATAGATCTAAACCAATGGTCTCGGTTTTGGATTGAAATTATGTTACAAAATAAATTAAAATATACAAATTCACGTAAAATTAATTCTCACCAATACACATGCGTTCGTTTTCATCTAGACTTAGTGTAGGTGTGACTATCCCTATTAACATTTCGTGTTCCCTATGCATTCCTGGGGAATTCCCTGACAGAAACGTTCCCGAGACGATCCGAGTACGTAGGATTACCATTAGAACTCCTTAGGAATGAATTTGCCGGTCCCCGGGAATTCCCGGGGAAATGTTTGTATGTATGTGTAAATACCGTAAAAAATAAAAAAAAAAAATATTTTTTCACAATTTTTTTTTTTCAATTATTTATTGAGTCTACTTAAATCTTTTTTTTTACAATTTTGTTGCTGGAAATAGATCAAATGGTCGAGTAAGCAACGTTCAAGTCTTCAGCTCTAGGGGTCCGCGGTTCGATTCCAGCAACAAAATTGTAAAAAAAAAGATTTAAATAATTGAAAAAAAAAAACAGAAGAACAAAAAAAAAAAAAATTGTGAAAAAATATTTTTTTTTTTATTTTTCACGGTATTTACACATACATACAAACAATTGCCCGGGAATTCCCGGGAACCGGCAAATTCATTCCTAAGGAGTTCCTATGGTAATCCTACGTACTCGTATCGTCTCGGGAACGTTTCTGTCAGGGAATTCCCCAGGAATGCATAGGGAACACGAAATGTTAATAGGGATTAAAAGTATCACGTTGAAAGTTATATAATACTCTAATAACAATTTTCGTTCCCCAGGAATACCTCAGGAATAGCCAGATGGTACGCTGGCGATGTGCAAATCGAATATACACCGACCGCAAACGACTATGCCGAAAGTAAAAAATTAGTTGCGCTCTACACTCTTTTAATACGTTCCTGTTAGGGAGTTCCCCAGGAATACATGGGGAACGAGAATTATTATTACAATTATCTTTTTATATTACACACACTAACGCAAAAAAATAATTCCCCTGACGTTCCCAAAATGTGATTTGTTATTAGGGTATAGTATGTATTTATATTAGACTGTCCCAAAAAAAATTTTTTTTTTAAATTTTAAGCTCCCAGGGCATTTTCTTATACCATTATTACACTCCAAAGTAAGGGAAACAGATTTGCAAAAGTTATGGCCATTTTAGTAAAGATTTTCGTTCCGAAAAGTACATTCCATTTATAATTTTTTTTTTGGGACAGTCTAATATAAATACATACTATAGTCACACCTACACTAAGTCTAGATGAAAACGAACGCATGTGCATTGGTGAGAATTAATTTTACGTGAATTTGTATATTTTAATTTATTTTGTAACATAATTTCAATCCAAAACCGAGACCATTGGTTTAGATCTATCGAAATATTGGTTTTTCACTTATCTTTATTTGAAAAGTGATGGAAAAATAATTGAAAATTAATAAATCAGCTCGGCTATAGGTACATCCAAAATGGTTTTGATACGTTTAAAGTACATCACTATAGTGTGTATAGAATAAACATGCGAACCGTCTTTTAGCAGGGTTGCATAATATTAAAAAGTACCGTTCAACCTAAAAAAAACATATTCTAAAATTATGCTTTTTCATATGTTGATCAAATTAAAAGTCAAAAGTTTTGTCATCTTAGACAACCCTTCACAATATATTTCAGCCAATCAGATTACAGTATTCAAATTCAAAAATAAAAACCTTTCGTAGGTTTATTCTGAACAGACTATAGTACATCATTTGTACCAGGTTCGGCTAGTGATCGGCTATAGAAGATCAGCTGGAGTGATGAATTTTTTTTAAAAAAATGAATAAATCGGATCGGCTAAAGGTACATCCAAAATGGTTTCAGTACGATTAAAGTACATCATTCGTACCGGGTTCGGCTAAAGATCGGCTATAGAATCGGCTGGAGTGATGAAAAAAAAATACAAAAATTAATAAATCGGATCGACTAAAGGTACATCAAAAACGGTTTCGGTACGTTTAAAGTACATCACTAGTACATCTTGTACCGGGTTCGGCTAGGGATCGGCTATAGAGGATCGGCTGGCGTGATGTGACCCTAAATTTCGATAAAAAAATTCTTGATATCACTCTCTCGCATCGCATAGACATTGCGAAGCGATATAGATTTTTGTTATTTGTAATTTCGCAATATCGATGGTAATTTGGGTATTGTTGTTCTCGTGTTAGGGTGGATCGAGAAAAAAAAATCATGAAAACCGCGAGTGCTTAAAGATATATTTGAACTATGACACCCAACTAACATTTTCTAGTGACAATCACGTTATTGTCACGAAAAATGGTCACTATATGTATAGTGAAATGGTACACCGGTTTTTATTATCAAATCACGTGCCACGACGTGATTGTCAGTTATTTTGGGGAATGATTTTTAGTGATTGGCACGTGATATCATGGTGACATGCGGTAGTCTTTCACTGTAATTTGTCACTACGAAGTGATGGTTTTAGTGCCAATCATGTTCCAATCACAACCATGTCACTATGAAATGACAACATTGAAATTCGACTAAAGAAACGAATTAGTGATATTATATTATAATATAATATCTTGTCACCATTACTTATACACCAGCATTTCGCTACTCTTTGGTAACAACTAATATAAATAAATATAATAATATAAATATTGTATGAAAATATGGACGTTAATATTGCAAAATAATGAACTTTAGAATTGAAACACAGTAAATTCCAGACACTAAAATCTGAAACGCTTGAAATGTGACAGTAATATACCTATAATGTTCTGTTTCTACTGAAATAATGAAAGAACTTTTATAAATGGTGTGAGAACAAATAAGTGTCAAATCATCAGCAGGTGAATTCTGACCAAAAATTGGGATATAATATCACAAATTTATATCACAATATATATTATACAGGGTGGTTTAATTAGCATCATATTAGAACAAAAAAAAATCCCATGTTAGTTAAACCTCCCTGTATTAAAATATTGTGATATAAATTTGTGATATTATATCACAATTTTTGGTCAGAATTCACCTGCAGACAACTAAAACTGAATCTGGTTCCCGCTTGACGCTTTCACGAAATAGTTGCCTGCTCATTCCGTAGTCAAATATATGTTGAACTTTATTAAACAATCGAGACATGTAATTGATTGCTTTAATTGTTGCCATAGTTTGTTCGAAAAACAAGCTTGAATTAATACGGCGACTTTCCAATGTTTCAAGATTAATTAACATACTGTGGTTTTCATATTACTTGGGCGAATTCGAGTTTAGATCGAACGAAAAAACAATACACAGTTTTCAGTGCATATGGGGGTCCATGTTCGAGCAAATTTTGAAACAACCATCTTTGCAGCAATTTATAGGCATATACTCGTATATCTTTAAATCATCTGCATATAAAATAAAACGTATATCGATAAAGCATCCACAACCGGTACCTTTCAAAGCAACAATCAGGGATGCTCGATGGCCTGAATGCTGAATTTCATCCAACCCTTTCAATTCAATCCAATCCAAGCATCCACATCCAACTATATCGTTAATAAATAAAAGAAACGAGAGTGGTCCAAGATGGCTGCCTTGCAGTACACCTGATGTTACGTTAAATGTACGTGATTTAAACATGATTATTTTAACATACTGTTTTCTTTTATGCAAATACGATTTAATCCAAAGTAAGTTGGAATGAATTCCTTAATTTATAAGTTTTTCAATGATAATTTTATGAGAAAACCTGTCAAATGCCTTTTCGAAATCTGTAAAAAGGACATCCACTTGAGATTCCGCACTGCACTGAAAGTGTAATAAACGAATGTACTCTATATAAAAGGGATGTGACAATGAAACAGCTCAATTTTTTAATAATAACGGGGGGACATTATCTGGGCTATGACCCTTAGAGGTATCTATTTTTAAAAGTGAGTTCTATCTTGTGTCAAATTAAGTGATTCTAAATTGACGGTATTTGAAATGGAATTAGACAATAAAAAATTATAATTTCAATTAAAGCAGTCATTGACGTCATCTACATAGTTGCTTTCGAAGAAATCTGGAAAAAGGTTGCAAATATCATTCTCATTTGAACTTTTATTTTATAATACGTGAATATTTATATTTTTGAATATTAATATGAATAATATTACCTTTTACCATCAATAATACTCATTTAAATGAATTACACATTTTTATAAGTGATATTTCGCTTAAGTTGCTCTAAATTTACGAGCGTTAATGGCCATTTAGTTGCCAATTAGTAATATTTTAAATGATTTTTTTAACACGTTTAAATAATAAATTCAATCGTTTCTCTTCTCAATGTGAATTTCTACAAAATCGGATTAATTATAAAAATATTTCTATCGGTTTGGTCAATCGTATTATCTTAGAAATATGACTTTGAAATTAAAATGCATAGCTTTTAACTGTTGATATATTTATTTATTTCCGTTCATATATACACTCGTACAACACAAAAATGGTTTCGAAAAAAAACATTTCAAATACTGAACGTCTCTATAACTTTCTTTATTAGGGAGAATATAATAATTTCATTCCATAATCAACAACATTCATAAGTACGATGAGATATTAGTTTTAATAATGTGGGCTGATGAATACATTAATTCACATTTAAAAGCTATGAAGAAAGAAGTTCCGTACCTTTAGTAATAATATTTTCGTGCATGTTTTTTTAAAACATATCATCTTTCTTCTCGTTTGACATTATTAGCGATATTAAGTAATATTTTTAATATTATTTTATACAAAGACGATATATTCTCGTTTTTTTGCGATTTCGAATTCAATAACCTTCTTCATCAATGTTTACCATCATTATCATTAAACTGGTTGTAAAAACC
>JAABKK020050902.1:0-11688 GCA_011634745.2 Catotricha subobsoleta | reverse complement strand
TAAGTGAGCACCTCGCATAACTGAGCAGCTTAGGGTGCGACCGCAGCATGCCCACTTAGAGAGGTTTCACTGTAATTTCATTACTAATTTTAATAATTCATAGTTATTAGTAATTTTTTTTTTCCTGATTTTGAATTATTTGCTTCTAGTATTGGGAATATTACTAAGTTTGGTGGGCCATTTATCGTTTTATTACCATAATATTACCGTAATATTAATAAACAAGCTACCAATTGGTATACGACTTAGAGTTACTTGATTTTTTAAAAAAAAAAAAAAAATTAAAAAATGAAGTAAAAGTCACAAAAATATTACTATGATTTTGGTAATTTGTGCCACTGCGGCGGTGACGCCGACTTCTAGGTAGCTTGAGATACATGAGCAACCCATAGCAATCGGCTGAGCAACCCATTACGAATTCCACATAGCGCGGTTTTTTTCGCGGTTTAGATGAAAATATGTAGTATATTTTTCCTTTTTTACTTTTTGAAAATACGATTTCCATATAGCGTCGTTTAGCAATCCATAGCAAATATATGAAAGTGGGCCCCGCTGCACTGCGGTATTGATATATTAATTAGTATTTATTAATATTACATCTATATGTTTCTAACAATGCTTAATTCTTGTCCCAATTGAGGAATGTAGTTATTAAGCAAAACAAAATGTATTGACGTATTACCAAATTATCGATCAAAGGTCGGTAAGTTGTAAAGACTATTATTTATAGCACAAGTGAGTTCTGTCTCTTATGCAAACAACTTTAATTTCTAAAAATTTAAGTTTACTTATCAATTGTTTTCTGGAAGATTAGAAACGGTGCCATAGTACGAAAATCAGCAGTTTGTAAAAAAAAAAATCTTTCTCATTTTCTTACAGCTATATATATTTTACTAGCTGTGCAAGTCGTAAATAGCAATTTAGAATTTCTGCAATATTCATTCACTGAAACGAATTTGGTTCCATTCAATTACCTTTATCAAAATAGGTAATTAAAATTAGTGGTGTGTGTAAAAAACTGAACTCATGTTTAAAAGTCTCAAACAACTCAAACAAAAAAAGGGAATACAAATACAAAACCTATGTTATTTTTTAAAAAAAAAAATCATAATCAAATATAAAATCATATTATAAATCTTATAATAATATTAATAATGACAATCAATCAACAACCTTAACTGCAATATTATGTGAACCATAAAAACCGAACATTATTTTTATAATGCAAACACATAAGTAGACAGACCTCAACGACTTAAAAATATTTTATTCGTATTGCTTTTATACATACTTGGTCAATGCCGGCGGAAGGCATATGCCCAACAGGCTACAGCCTAAAGCGCCAAAATCTGATTAGAGCGGAAAAAAAGCTTAGCTTTATGTATAAGTTTCAAGATGCTATAAGATTGAAATGTTCAGCTTCGGGTAAGGGGAGCAAACATTAAATTTTTCAGCTAAAGGTAAGTGCGCAAAAATTCGGTTTTTCAGCTAACTTTAGCAAATATGCATATTGCATATAGCGAAAAAAAATCAAATCTGCCTAGAGCGCCTTAAAACCTTACGCCGCCACTGATTGGTAAACGTTCTTATAAGGAAAGGGACCCGCACAATATCATTTCTATAGCTCTATACGAGTATATGTGTTGGTCAATTTGAAAACTTACAGAGCTTCTCATTCACCGCAACTTACACATTTTTTTAAATATAGGTTATAGACAATGCGTATAATATCTTAATATGTATAAACATATTCAATATCGACATTACTCACCTTATTACCTATTTACATATTATTAAAATAGGAATGAACATATGATTAATGATTTTTATTTGATACTATATTTGTACGCAATAAATATCACTTTTAAATAGATATGTATATCAAAAATCAGGGTTCGGAAAAATTCTGTTAATTTTAATTCTATTGTCTTTTTCTTTTGTATTCAATAATTATTGAATTTTTCAAAAGTTTCGAAAAGAAAGAGAAGCTGATAAAATAATATAATGAAAATAATCGATAGTATCAATATTTAGGCCACTTTTTTTTTAATGGAAAGAAACTTTACGTCATTGTGAATAACTTTTAATTGTCTTCTTGTACCTTCATGTACGATGTACGTTAATTGAAAGATGAAACATCATTTTAGCAATATTGTATTTGAGTAGAATTTTCTCGCAATCGAATTGAGCTGTTATGAATTTACTTTTCGTTTAAGGCGCTGTTACGTATTACGTAACGCTGTAATGGGGGGAGGGGCTTTGTTAAAGTGTTACGCCGAGTTATGTTGGGGTGGAGGGGAGTATATATCGACATAACATAATTTTTTTTAAATTTTACTTCAATAATTTAAAAATTTGGATATTTCGTTACGTAACTAGGGTTGGGGGGGCGTGGGGGGACAGTCTGGAAATTTGTTACGAATTGTATAATGGGAGAAGGGGGTGTTAAAAAATGGTTAAATTCGTGTTATGCAATATATGAACAGCGCCTAAGGACCATCATTTTTAAAGATTTAAACCATCTTTAGACCACTTTTTTATCAATTCCATAAATTCTATTTTATCAGTCCGCTCACTCTTCTAAAAATTTCCTATTTAAATATTTTTCATATTAAAAAATAAATAAAAAATGAAGTACCCCAGGAATCCTATGTATATTTCCTGATATTTATTTATTTTACAAGATTTTTTAAGTAAAGACTAAAATTCAAAATCAATATTTCCATTTGAATAATTCCAGGGACCCTGGTTAAAAGTCTAATACATTATGTTAATACAAAGCTCTTGCTCTAATAAACTAATGCTTTCATCAATCGTAATTGATTATAACATTATTAATTTAAGTTTTTTTTTTATATTAGGTACTATTAAATATGTTGGTTACCTGGCGGTATTTATTTAATATATTAATGATTGACATATGTTATATTGGAATTTATAATGTGGACAAATAAAATAAATAATAAATAACATTTACAAATATTTTAAGAATTGTCATTTAAATGTTTCGGCTGTGGGTTTTGGTATGCAGAAGTAGACAATTAATTTATTTGCAATAGCAGATTCTAAACAAAGTAATAATAATAATAAGTTTTTTTTTTTTTTTAGGAAAAGGTAAGTTAAGTCTATTTACTGTGGTTGTCAATAATTATTCAGATATTTTCTTATTAAAAAATGTGTGATTTAGCGAAGGCTACAATAAATGAGGCACAGAAATATTGTGTTCACAGTTTACCCCAGGAGGTGATTTATAACAAATAAGAATATACATTTCCACGTATGTTCGATAAGGTTTTTAACATTCATATATTTTCATTATAACTAGTTTTCGCTGAACATTAGTTACAAACTCAAACGGAACTAGTTTAATTAAAATTGATTAAATAATTGCATTTATAAAATATTGGCTTAATGTTCACCCATATTTCATTTGGTTAATGAACGAACGTACGAAAATCTACTCGACGGTTTTATTAATATTTTGAGTGTTGATCAAACCTTATTGATCATTAAATATGATATAAAACTATTTAAATTTATAGCTTTATGGTCATTAATTATTGTTTTATTGCGACAAATGAGCAATTAATATTGAACAATTTGTAAAAATAAATAATTTATAGCCGGTATTGGTATTGTATAATGGCGTATACAGTTAAATATGATTAATTTATTGTGTTTTTGTCAATTTTTGTAAGAGTGGGTGAAAGAACAAAAAAAATGCGGAAAAAGCAAAAGAAAACTTGAGTTATATTAATTCACAATTAATCAATGTTAACAATGTAATAAGATTAATGCAAGACTCATACTGTAATCTACTTATAATTTAATATTACGTAGAAAGCATTTTGTTTACTAATTCGTACTTAAGAGAGAGAAAAAAATGTCATAATAACAAACGTTTTCCATCGAAATATAATAATGAATTATGTAATGAAATTATTATAAATTAATTTTCTAATTATGTATTATTCTTATTAAATCATAAGCTTACCATTTCATTATTTACACACGTAACGCTACACAGATAAAATATAACAGAAAAATCACGGTTTTCTGTAATATTTTATGATATTTAATTAAGAGAAAATAAAAGTCTATTAAATTTATAATATCACAAATTGACGTCAAATATAATTTAAACTAAAGGTAGTCAGTAGTCACATTGCTGTTTTTGAAGAAAGTTTTTCTTTTATTGCTTAAATGTATTTAGTTTTATTATGACCTTGTAATAATTTATACGCAGCTAATAATAATGTTCTATTTAAAGATATTACAAATTAAGACCAATAATTACAATTTCAGTAGACTCTTACAATTTTACAAAATTTGCATCTTAATTATAATATTTTTTTTTTAAATTAATTTGCTATTAAACCTATAATTGCTGACAATTAAATATGAATAAAATCATTAAAAATAGAACATAACCAAGATGTAGACAACAATTTTATAAAAACTACGAACTATAAACAATTTAATGTTATCTTATTAACTTGTTGATTAAATCATTAGCAAACAACTCTATTAAAATTACAAAATAAACAATTTATGAATATTTAATTAATTAATTCATCGTGAAAAGATTCATAAAGAAAATTTAAGACGTGCACGAAGGCGGGCTTTAAATATTACATATTAATCCTTTTTTTTTAAATTTCTAAGCAAAATGAACGTTGATGCAACGCAAAATCGTGCGTAAAAAAGAATCAGTGGCGGATTGGAACACTCTGGAGGGCTTATTTATACTGTGGGCTGAAAACTAAAAAAAAATGCCTATCCTTGCTTTGGGATCTAAATTTTTTTTTTATAAAAATTGGAATAGCTTAGGCATAAGGGTAGTTGTCGTCTTATCCTCTTCAGTCACTGGAACGAATATACGTAAAAGTGAAAACTCTAGCAAAAATAATTCAAGTTTTAAGACAAACATAATCATACACTGTGCAGTGTGCAGAAATTATATGTAATGTAAGTACTTGTGTATAGAAGAGCTGGTACCATTATTTTCTAAGGTACACACTAGACACTGCAGGTACTTTGGAAAATATCATAATATGTAAGTATGTTTATTAATCGCAAAACCCGCATAATATAATTTATATTCAAAATTATATAATAGCAATGTTATTATGGAACCATAGTTCAGACACATGAATCAAACTGAAGGAATGTAATTTACTTAATATGTCTTATAATCCGTATTTGAGAGCAAATAAAAGTTATTCAATAATAACAAAGCACTTCTCTATATGTTTTTGTTATTGCATCAAATTGTAGGCAAAATTAAATAAAAATATTTGCTGTCCGTTGTCTGAAAACTATTAATATAATATTGGATAAGTCATAATTAACTATAAGAGATGTTATAACTGAATTGTGCAATATGCATTTTATGAAAATTTGTGTAGGCATTGTTAAATTTCTATAGAATTATATATTATCTATTGATATATGTTTAGATGGTGTTTTTCAAATTAAATTGTCCAGTCTGAATCTCAGAGCTTAGTAGTAGGATCATTGGTCATTCATTAACCCCATCAGCCATACCATCGCTCGTAAATATATAGGTTTTGCCTTCGATCTCCTTTTTGGTTGATGAGATCTTTGTGATACTTGGCCTATATCACTAGTACATATAAAACCTATCTTACATTACTGAGCTAGCTAGGCTATTTTACACTGCTAGATCATTTCAAGAAAAGAAGAAAAAATCAAACCAAAAAGAAAAATATTTAGGGTGTAATAAATATCACAGCACATTACGGGCGATCAAACAAAAATGATTTTAGTGCATATAGATCAATGAAATGACAATGAGATCGAAAATTGCGACATTAATTAAACAAAAAAATGTACAGAATGCAGCAGTTGTTCTATTAAATTCGATAATAGCAACTAAATAAATATCTATAAAAAATACAATAAAACGACTTATCTATTTTATATTTTGAATCAGATTCAAATTCGATAATAGATATTATAAAATAAAAATTATAATTGTCCTTGCTGCGCGTGCAACTTCATTTTAAATATAATAAATAAAAAAAAAAAAATTTTGGGCAGGTAGCAAAAAACTCACATAAAAAAAAAATTGTAAGTTTAGGTAGAATAAAATTAGTGACGTGCCTATTTGTAGCTACCCATTGCATTTTAGAAATTTACTATTGAAGGAAATTTTATTAATTATTATTAAACTAAAACAATTTGCGTATCGGCAATCTAACACAAATACTTATTTAGAATTTAAGATACATTTTTTTTGTTCACAACATACATTTTACGTTTAGCTAAAAGCTAAAATAAAAACCAAAATATATAAATCTACCTATAGATTTCAAACCAAATAGCCAACACGCGCATTTCAAATGAACTTGTTAGATGTCAACAACTACATTTGAAACGTGACCAATGACCATTTTATGTGTACCGGTGCGGCATTAAATAGATCCACAATTATTATTATTTATTTATTTTTTAAATATATATAGTTACAGAAATTATGTAAAATGTTAAACATTTCTATTTCTATTTGAGTTGAGTGGAGACCTTGACAATTTCAAATGATATATTATATTTGGCAAAATTTTCTATTGTACAATCATTTGTAACTATAACTGTTGACATTATTCTTAAAGTGGCGGAATATATAGTCATATAGTATCTTTATGTAGCATTATTATATGTACAACACAGTGACAATTAAATAAAATAGTATAGCAACATAACGTATTCATTCATATACATTAGGGTGGTCCAAAATTTTTTGAAACCGTTTAGAAACCTTTTTTGAAACCGTTTCGAAACCGTTTTGAAACCGTTTCAGAAACCTTTTCGAAACCTTTTTTGAAACCGTTTCAGAAACCGTTTCAGAAACAGTTTCGAAACCTTTTTTGAAACCGTTTTGAAACCATTTTAAATATAAACTCTACTAATTATGAAACGGTTACAAAAAAGGTTTCGAAACGATTTCTGAAACGGTTTCAAAACGGTTTCAGAAACCGTTTCTGAAACGGTTTTTGACACGGTTTCAAAAGGGTTTCGAAACGGTTTCAAAAAATTTTGGACCACCCTAATATACATATTAATATAATTGTAATTCAAGTAATTGTTTCTTTCTTTTCATTATTTTTTTATTTAATTGTATTTTTCGTCAGGTATATCACACTGCACGTAAAACTTAATAAATTTCATAATCAAACATAAGGATATTATAATATTATGGTTAAATAATGTATAACAAAGAGTCTAGAAGCCTCATTAAGTCCGCTAATATTATTATTGAATTGAAAATGTTTCATTCATTTAATGAATAAAATTTATTAAAAATGATGAAAAAGGTAATAATAATAATAAATAATTAAAAAAAAAAAGCACACACAAATTATGATGTAATAAATACATTATGCTTTATAGGTATGGTAACCACAAAGTGCTTACTAATCTACTTGTTAAATTTCTATAAAATATTGAGGTGTTTGCCTATTTCCAATGCAAATTTTTCATAATGTTCCACATTACTACTATATAATATATATTAATTTAATGATAATAAATAATAATTAATTTTATTATAAATAAAAATCAAGTGTTAGATAATAGAACATTTTAAATTGATTGATTGATAACATGGTTTGCTGTTTATTCAACCAATTAAACTTTGTTGAACATGTCTTAAGTTTGTTTTTATTCCTATATAAGGTGGATGGATATTAAAAAGCTATAACTGAGTCAAATTGAAAGAGAATATACTTATGTTTATATTTATACATATTTATTATTTATATTTATAGGTTTCAGGGAAGATAATAATTTAAATACGGTATTTTAATTACGTATCACAGTTTAAGTATTTTAAATATGCTTTGCTTTATGCTTTATTTCGCTATTCTTTGAACATTTTTATTCAAGAATTAGAAATCTTTTATTAGCTATTGATTACTTAGTAGTCAGAATAAGATTTTTAATTGTACATATAAGTATTTTAAAATTAAAAATAAGTTTCTTTTTTTAATCTATATTCAAACTCAAACGCTTATTTCGATTGAGGCTTTTTCAAGCATTGGATTCTTGTATGTTGAAAATTTTGAGCAAATTACATAAGATTAATGTTTCAGCTCCACGATTTGCATCTGTTACCACCAAATCGGATCCCTAGAGCCAATAAACACCCAGATAAAATGTTAAACTTATGTTTATTATCGAGAAAAAGTATAAAAGTATTTTGACCACCAATATCTGACCACTGAATCCTGGAAAAGATTTTTATTTTTTTTGTGAAACCAAAATACTTTTTTTTTAAATTTTCTTTTTAAATTACTCAGAAATGAATCAAAAAACATTCTTTTTTGGTTTCATTTTCTATTTATTATTTTATTTCTTGCGTTGTGAAAGTATTTTAGAATAGTATTTTACCATCCCTGGTGCGTTCTTATTCTTGCTAACGATTTAATTACTTAATAATTTATACTCAAATAACCTGTAACACACTAATTATGTTTACCTTTAGATAAACCATTACTGGAATGTCATAAAATAGAGTTAGATACTGAACAGACTGCTGACATTCTGAAAAAATGCAAAAATTAAATCTTTTAATTCACCACAATTAATTTCACTTTTGAAAGTTTACTTAATAGGAAATATTTGTCCGTAAAACGGAATTATTAATAATTGTACGCTTAAATAAAATACGAGAGACATTTTTGCAGTTATAATTGTTGTCAGATTCCAAATAATCTATTATAAATTTAAATTAACATAATTTCCCAGCAGATTTTTTTTTTTTTTTTAAATATTTTTAATTATTATTTTCTATATTTATTGCTGACGTGTTAATAATAACGATATGCCAAATAAAATAAAAATAAATGTGGAAATTATTAAATCTGAGAACAAGATATTTTCTGATAAAATAATATAAGGAAGAAAACAATTACTTGACAATATAAATAATATGTTGAAGAGTATTATCATTTTCAATAATTTCGATTTATTATTTTTATAAGTACGAGTATGTATGTCCAATGGCATATATAATATTATAATAACCAGCGGCGGTCGCGTTTTTTTTCCGAGATAGTGGAAACGAAGTTTTAAATACATTAGTAATTTTTTATTTAAATGCTTAAATGCGTATAAATAGTTAAAAAGAGAAAAAATATAAAGAGTTATTTTAAAACAAATTGACAGATTAATTACTGATTACCAATTAAATTGAATAATACTCAACGAAAAAGATTTCAGTATAAGTTAAATATGTATTAAAAGTACACAGCCGAAATTCTATTTAAAAAAGATTGTAATTTCATCTTTGTGGATGTTTTTATCGGGAACTCCTACTTCCACCCTAGCGAAATAATTCCGCCACTAGTTCAATCAAATTTAAATCTAATTCCTACTTATCCAGATCTTTTTAGCCAAAATATTGCGAGTTAGGACGTAGCTTGTGGCTTAATATAAATGAATCAGAGTCAAAACTTTGATACACCAATGGACAAAAAAAAACTTCTTCTACAGCCACAACAAAATTTGCAGTTGGTGTAATAAGTAGGCATGAAATAAATAAATATAATAATAATAATAATAATAATAATAATTAATTTATTAATTTTATTATACCTAATATATGTTCATAAACAGTTGCATTAAAATGAATATAAATGAAGATCCATTGAAAAGATTACAAAAAAAAATGTTTCAATGGCAATTCAACCGCGCGATAACATTTCAAAAATTATGCGGTATGTAAAACTTGTTTAAGTTGATTTAGTATGTACGACGTACATTGTACGTACAGCACGTTGTAATACAACAAACGTAACAGAATAACATGTTACATTGATGCAAACACGACGGTACTGACGTGAGTACATTGAAAGCAAAAGTGCAAGCACATATAAAAATATATGACAAAAAAGAAAAATACATATTTTTTTTTTTTTTACTTTACTTTTTAGCATTTATTGAAAATTTCTTCAAACCAAATGGATTTAACTTTTTTTTATTTTCGGTTAATGTCAAAAATATAGACAATCATATTAACGTATCTAAATAAATGATATCTATTATTATTATAAATTGAAATATGTTAATTTTTTGCATATATGCGTGAAGTTTTAAATTGTTTATGTACCTGTTTTCCAAGCATGTCTTATGCGCGATGCTAAGTACGTAAACAGAATAAGAAATGAAGAAAAAGAAACATAAAAAAATTGTTACATATTAAGTATTGAATAATTTAATAATGACGTTTGAATATAAAACTTGTTATTTCAGTGAAAAGGTAATTCCTCTTGTCGGTTTCTATAACTGGTCAAAATAATTTATGTCTTCATTTTATTTATACACAATTGGCAATGATTCAAAAGTCTACTGTTTTACACAAAATAATATCGATTGATTACCAATTTTTCTGCATAGATATTTATCAAAGGCATTTCCTATTTCATTTAGCGTATAGATTGCTGTTTTTTTTTTTCTTCAATCGTTTCCGATAAATTAGAAATTCGTGAATTCAATGGTTTTAGAGAAACTACCTACGATTTTTATTTTTAATAAATTTATTGAAAAACATTTAAGGAATTATTGTTAGTTATTAGATCTTATTCTTTATTTTCTATGCTTTTTTAAATAATTATAAACTTATAGTCTACAAAGAAAATGTAATACATATATAAATGTTTAGAATGAAAAAATCATAAATAATATCGCAGCCTTAACTAGTTATATGTATTTATCCATTATCAACCGATCGTGGGTTAAAAAAATTAATGTGTCATTTAAACATCATCTTTGGCGAATGCATTATAAGCATTTGAGGTCTATACAATATACATGCCCGCACTTTTCATCCATCCATTCCTCCAGCTAAGAGTAAACCAAATACATATTTTAAAAATTACCTATATAATCAAATTAGGATATAAATTATTCCGATCGATATGATTGGTGAAACTTTAATAACAAAAAGAAAAAAAAATATACCTTTAAAGCCTCATTAGCGCTATTCCATTTGAGTGACAAAACTAGCACGTAAATATTTATTTGCGTTGATCAATTAAAATCTTTTAAATCGCATTACTTAAATTCCATTAAGTTATATATGTAATGTATATTAATTATAAATCGAACGAACAACTGAATAAATTATGCTTAGAAAATTACGAAAACATATCAAATTTTAGTGAAGTAAAAATATGTACAAAGCTCACACTTTGCACACCTTACAAGAGTTAATAACTACTATGTATACATTTATATTTATTCTTGTGGTTTGCATAAAAATGCATTAAATAATGTGGACAACAAATATAAAACCAACATCTCAACATTTTATAATATAATGAAATAATTAATAGTAATATTAAAATTATATTAATTCCACTTATTTTCTAATAGAAGATAAATTATTTTTAATATAATCATTGCACTAATTTCCATTAGACTTAAAAACAACATGCCAGAAAACAAATTTTCATAAAATGTGCTGCCCACTCGAAATTGATATAGATTTCATATTATTTATTATTATTGCAATTAATTAAAATAAATATTAGACATATTTTCTGAAGGTTGACAAAAAAAAACAAATTTTAAATATTAGGAAATTATTAAAACAAGCTGCCAATTAATTGGTACACGACTTCATTTTTGTAAGAAATTAAAAAAAGAAAAAAAAAATTTCGATGT
>JAABKK020050891.1:0-11689 GCA_011634745.2 Catotricha subobsoleta | reverse complement strand
TTTAGCCGATTGGTGCATTATTGGCTGTGCGTAAAATCGACAAAGTTTTTTTGAAAAAAAAAAAAACCATAGTTTTTGATGCATTGACCCTGAAGATAGCACTCAAACGAAAAACTCCCATACAATAAAATGATCACCTGATTTTTTGCAACAACTCGTAGAAAAACTTTTTTCTAAAAAAAAAAATTTTTTTTTTCATACAAAAAAAAAATTTTTTTTGGTCAAAAATTTTTTTTTTTTTTATTTCAAATCTTACTGTTTTAGACATTTTTACGTACTTTTGCATCATTAGAATTTTTTTTTTTTTTTGATGAGGGTCCCCCCTGTCGTTTTTTCTCAAAATCAAAAGGTCAAAACTTTGTCGATTTTTCGCACAGCCAATTATACACCAATCGGCTAAAAATTTTGGCTATCTTATTTTTTTGAAAAATCTTTTTTTTTAATTTGGTGCAATCTGGAATTTTCGAAAAGAAAAATTTCCCCATACAAAAGTCGGTCACCCTAATATATATGTTACATTTATATTTACGTATGGCCTTGGAAATTACAATGTATGATTTCGGGTAGAGTCACAGTTGATGTTTGTATGGATTTTGCAGTCTGCAATGGGATATACTTAGACTTGGTTACTTTTTTTGGGTTTATTAATAAAAATACATATATCTGTGTTCGAGTTTAGCATATAGAAAATACATATCTGGTTATTGTTTTTATTGAAAATATCGAACATAAATCTACTTTATAGAAATAATCAGATTAGAAAATATTCATATATTAAATATAATGCAACATGTGGATGGATATTGGATACAAGTTATTATCCAGCTTTTCATTTTCAAGTCTTTCAGCTATTAATAATCAAAACCTCAATCAAAATAAAACCAAAAAAAGAAGTCTTTAATAAGTTCGCTGATGAATCTATAACCGATAGACATATACTCATGAACCAACTATATAATCGTCACTTTGTTCCATCATATTAAATTATAATTTTTCGTATCTACCGCTTATGTTATTTTATAATAATAATAATATAATAATCATTATTATTTTTTTTTTATTTACAAACTTGTACCGCAAGTATCAAGGTTTGTTTCAGCAATAACAATTACGCGGTTGCACTTTTCATAATAACACATTTGCGACAGTCTATTGAATGAATATGTCCGTTGCAATTTTATTCAAGGGACATGCCAATATTAAATAGATACCCATTCTCTCTTTATGTATATATACTATAAATATTATAATATATCCAGTAAAACCTATAAATAAAGATACACATTGATAAAATAATTTATCACGATATAAATATAGGTACAGTGAACGGAATAATGTATCCGAGTATATTAAATTAAATAGTTTTTACTTGAGGCTACAAAAACTAGTTGCGTTGCATTGCCAATAGTATTCTTGATCTTGGGCTTTTGCATAGCCAACGATGATCATAACAACAAAAATATATCTAAAATAATATAACAAGAATTAGCAAAATAGCAAGTGTATAGAAAATAAAATCATTTACTTAATAATTCCGTTGATATCAATTATTATGAAGACGCGTAATGTAATCAAATTATTTTTTAATGATTGTAGTTTTATGGATAAGTGGATATATGTACATAATGTAGGTACATGTTAAACTTATAATAAATCAGTTTTTCGGTAGCTGATGAATAAATTTTAAGTTTTTTTTAAATTATTTTTTCAAGGCGATCTGCAGACCACACCCCACACAAATTCATCAAGTATTTTTAAATATTTTTACAATTGTGCCATTTGTCACTAAATACAAAAGTTAAATACTAGATTGTTTCAAATTAAAAATTGAATATCAAAACTCAACATAGCAGAAGAAATTAAATCAAAATTGTTACTAATGAATTTCACGAGAATAATATTAAATATTGCCACTTCTATTCATTCCTTTTACTTTGTGAGTGGGTATGTCAAAAGGTAAATTATGCACTTTAACATAATTACATTGAAATAATAAATGTCTAATTATATTTTGAAAAATTATTAATAAAAATACAAAATATCATTTAAAAATAAAAAAAATAAAAATAAATAAAAAAGTAACTTGCGCAATATAGATTACCTATAGATACTTGATATAAGTGAACAAATTTTTAAGCCAATAAATAAAGTTAAGAGCAAGTCTAGCAGAAAAAACCTTACCGTAGAAAAAAAATAATAATACAAAATATATAACCGTTTTCGATACACAAAATAGGTGGAAAAAATGTATAGTGTATATAAAAAGCAACCTGCCATCGTTTCAACTAACGACGACGACAATGTCGAAAAATAAATGTAAGGCGGGTGGCATGGGTGAAAGTCGCTATTCTAACATAATATAAATACTGTATAACATTATGTACCTAAATATACACAGCGTTATACCCACATATTCGCATCAGCAGAGAAGAAGAGTTACAGAGTTGCAGGTACACAAAGAAATGAAGAACGAGTAAAGTAGTTTGCTATTTAAGGGTAAAAGTTATATAGACTGGTTGGGTGGTTAGATTGTGGGTGGCTTCCAATTAAAAAAGCGGATTGTGTAATTTTTCAAGAGACCCGGGCACACTGGAGGTGTTCTATTTGGTGCATTGCTTTTTTCTATTATAATATATGTACCGTACATATCTTAATATCTATAAAAGCAGAGAAAAAAAAAACCTCGAAAAAATAGGAACGAGGGCACCGGAAAAAATATATCGTGGAATGAGAGTCACACTGATGCAATATTTTTTTTTTTTATCTATCGTTAGAGTTGAAAATATAGAATGCAGAAATAGATGTGGCACATAACATGTTATATAATACAATATCATACTTAAAAAATAATAATAATAAAAAAAAAACAGATACAATATCTTCTTAGAAACTTTAGATTTTGTAGAGCATTACATTATTGGATTTGTTTTTCAGCTTATATTTAAAATAAGAGGAAAAAAACGCTTTTAAATAGAATAGAATACATCATATATATAAGATTCGATAGAATTAGATTTGTTAATCGGATAAATTAAATGGTTTTCGCAACAGATACGTATTTTTTCTAAATTAATAAAAAATTAGTTCAGTTTCAGTTAATATTAAACATAAAATTTTAGAAAAAACGCAAATAAATATTTTATATATAAAGAATATATATAATCATAGAAAAATAATACGGATTTTATCATAAGTGGTATAATGTCGATCGTTTGGGTAATTATTTTAATATATCTCGATATTTTCCATAAAGTTTCAACACAAATTAAGCAATTATTTTATCAGTAATAATTGATGATAACAAAATTGTCTTACCCTAACTGAATTTACCATTTGAACGATTGGCTTAAATATTTAATGTTTTTATGTGTGCGTACCTTCAATATTTTAGTATCGATAATGTGCAATACCAATTATTATCCATAGTCTGTTTAAAATAAAAATAAAAAAAGAAATAAAATAAATAGGAACGAATGAAATGATTTTTTTAATAAATCATTTTATTAAAATGTATATTTTTATGAAAAATAATTCACACTGATAAATATGTTATTAGCTCAAATTGTCCTTTACGAGAAATTAATGTAATTTTTATGATCTAAAGAAAATTTTACTATCAACGAGAATGGAAATAAAATGTATATATATATATATAATAAATGTCAAAAATATAATAAAATAAAATAAATAAGTAACTGAACAAAATGTATTCTTCTTAATTTCACGGAAATATAAATATTGAGATCTGCCGTCAATAAAAAATGAATTAAAAGTTTACTTGCAAATATAATATAAAAATAAATATGTCGTCTTATAAATACTAAAAATGGAAATTCTGGTAATTATGAAACAGTTCAAGAGTAACGTTAAGTAACAAAATGGCCGTCATTTATTTAATCTAAAAACTAAATATTATTCCATATTATTATTAAATTGTTATAGAAGTTATTTTTATATATAATAATAATAATAATAATAATAATATGAGAGAAAAAAAAAGAGCTACGTTTATGTACAGATAATATTCCATTAAGTGTAGAGGTTTAAATGAGCAACTTTTGTGATCAAATACTAGAAGCTGTTAAACAACTTTTTGTGTACAGCACCTTGAAGAGATGAAAACTATCAACGTTCATGTTAAAAAGTTTAAAAAATGCATTAAAGTATTTTGCAACAACAAATTTATTTACCCATTTTAAACAATATATTATTATAGATTTATATAGAAATTGCATTATTAGAGATGAAAAAAACAAAAAAATACAACAAAGTTTTCAAAATGGCGTTTCAAAATGATGTATAGATATTGAATTATTCATCACAACATTAATTTTTCGCGGAAATATTTTTGTACAAGTTTGTGATAATTTATTTATAATTTATAAAAAAAAAACAACAAAATGAACATATTTTAAAATTATAATTAGATGGGTTTTTACTATGCTGGAGCGGTTTTATTAACATTATTTTTCGAATATTTAATCAATCAGAAAAAATCTAAAAAAAATTAAGTAATTAAATTCGCATACTTAGATGATTCGATAGATGCGGAAATATTTGCATTACATTACCTAAAATATTTAACTCAAAAACATTTTGTTTTTTTTTTAATTGCAGCGGAAACTTATTGATATTTAATTATTTTAATTTCAGAAGTTTTTTTTTATTTGTGTGTGTGTGTTTGAAAACTAACTGAAGTATAAGCTTTTTACTAAAATAAAATATCGTGCTATTATATTCACTAAATATATATTATGTAGTAAGTAGTTACATGCAAAAGCTATTATAAAACTAATAGAAAACTGTCTTTGGCTTCTTTGGAGGGATTCATCATATTAATTTTGTAGTAAAAAAAAAAAACTCTATATATGCAAAAAGTAGGAGAAATGTTGCCAATCAAAGTGTTTTAAGATTATTTGTGACGACATCGCGATATTTTAATAGTCAATCGATTTGCATATTGTTATTATACCTGTAAGATAAAAGAAAATATTTATCGAACTATTAATGTCATAAGCAATAAAAATAAAAAAATTCACAAAACTATTAACCCGGAAGTGTAAACCCTAAACCCATAAAAAAAATAAGAAAAAACATGATACGACAGCGTCAAACGCGCCAAAAAAAAGGCTGAAAAAAAGTTCGATCAATATTTTTTAAACAGAAAAGGCAAAGGACTACTACAACACCACTACATACTTCAACGTCGTATGCACATACGTGCAGTGTGTAGGTCTCGGTATTGATACCATGTACATAGCCCTTTTTTTTAAAAAGAAAAAGAGTGCGGAAATCTCTCATTTTTGTCTGTTCTGTTTCATGGTTATATACCAAAAAAAAATAAAATAAAATAAAAAAAAATGCCCAAGTCTCACTCCTTTTGCTTTTGCATTTTTGTTGTGCACTAATTCTCATCCTCACAAACCCTTTTGGTATATATATATGAGTATAATGCCATACACTTCTATACCGCATAGCCATTGCGTTTGGTCCTTCTTATTTTTCATCAGCGAATGTTCGTCGTTTATATACCCTTTCTTCTTTCGGGTATTACAGATTGTATATACCAAACTCGAACATCACATCATATAAAACCGTTTCACCTACAACAACGAAATGACTTCCACCCACACCATCGCGTATATACGTTATATTAGGAACAGATTACCACCCTTAAAACTCCAATTGTGTGTGGAGAAAAAGGTGGACTATGCGCTTGAAACATAAAATAAAAAAAAAATTGGATAATTTAGTGCTTGCTATGCTTCTTTTTTTTTTGTGAAGAATTTGTGTGAACATTTTTTTTCTTCTTTAAATTAAGATCTTCAGGCTGCTTAAGATTTTACCCTTATTAAAAATTAAATGAGAAAAAATAAAGAAATAACTTGATTTTATAAAAAAGAATTTTAAAATATCTAGAATGTTTTCTCTTAATTTTTTTTTATGTTTTTGTAAGATTCGAGATAAAAAAAGAAGTTTTTTGCATTTTTATTTTATTTCAATTTGAAATATTAGCAGTTTTAAATTTTTACTTTATCAAAATTATCAATTTATATTTAAGAAGAGAATCTCTTGGTATTTAAGTAGTTTTTTAAAAAAAAGAAAAAAAAAACAATCTGCCAATTAATTGGTACTTTATTTTTGTTATATTAAACCCTATTCTAAATTTAAATTCTCTATTCTTTTTCTTATTTTACAAACGATAAAATACATAAATTTTCTATAAAATAAAAATTCTCCACATTATAATCTTAAAAAATCTATAAGATGTGGAAAATTTACCTAAGATATAAAAGAATTTTATAAGACGTGGAAGATTTTTCATAAGGTGTGGAAGATTTTTATAAAATGCGGAAGCTTTTCGTAAGGTATGGAAGATTTTCGTAATGTGGAAGATTTTTATAGAATGTGGAAATTTTTTATTAGATGTGGATGATTTAACTTTATTTTTGAAAAATATAGAGTATAGGATCCTTTTTTTTCTTCTATGAAGGTTTGTTTTTTTTTTAGAAACAATATATTGGTTATCGACCCACCGTTAGGTGTGGCATAGTCGACTCTTGAAAATATATAGGTATTGGTGGTTTTGGAGTCGATCTGGAGTGATTTTCATTCCGTAAAAATAGATTTTCTTGAAAAAGGTTACAAATTCTGGAAAATGTTTATAAGATGCGAAAAGTGTTCATATGCGAAAGACCTTAAACATATCATCTACAATCCACATCTCATAAAAATCTTCCATATCTTATAAAAATCTTCCACAATTTGTTACCATTTTTAAGAAAAACGGTTTGTACAGATTAAAAACCACTGCAGATCGATTCCAAAATCTAAATATTTTCAAAATCCGACACTATGTCGATGACCAATATCCATTTATTAAGTTCTGAGAAAAAGAAGTCTTAATAGAAGAAAAAAAAATAACAAATCCTATAAGTACTTTATTTTTTTCAAAAATAAAGTAAAAAAAAACATTTATATTAAGCATATGAATTTTTTTTTTTCTAGCGGACTGATTTAATAGATATATAAAGAACTTTCTAGCGTAAAAATAACTTGCTTTGTTAAAAAAAAAAAAAAAAACAGCAACGAAAATAACAATTACAAAATACAATAATAAAAATTTTAGTTCTAAATTAAAACGATGGATGTATAAGTAATTGTATATTCTACCATAAAAATAATTGTACATTAATTAAAGAAAAAAAAATCAAGAAAAAAAAATGGCAGATTTGCAGTGCAGTTGCATTTTCAGTATAATACATAATATTAATGCATAAGTACGATACGTGTTTAATATAATAGAAATACATAGAGAACTTACAAAACAAGACCACAAAACACATTTTTTTATATTTTTTTATATTATTTTTTTTTTTATTTTTATTTATTTAACATAAGCATGTGAATAGCAGACATTTTTAACAAATCTCAACGGTAAATGAAAAATTATAAAACTAGTGTGTAGGTAGGCAGAGGTAAGTAATAAACTGTTAGTGTTAGCAAGTATGGCATTAGTTGTCTTGCTTTCTGCTTATTGTACCATAATGTTCTGAATCATAATATTATTTTATTTTTTAATTTTTTTTTATAATTTCCTACTTAAATGTAGTTTTTGTTTTGTTTTCCGTTACAAATATTTACGTACAAATACCATGTTATCAAAAAAAAATTGTCGTTAATTATAATTTATTTAGATGCTATATAAGGATTCCGCGAGAGAGTATTATTTATATGGGTATTTTGCATGGCTCTTGCTGATATACACAATGTGCATTACACATATGTTCGTGTGGTTGAATTTCCGTATTAGTGTAACACGATATTCCCAAAAATTGTGTAAACCCCATTAGTTTTTTTTGTTGTTTTGTTTTAGTATTACTGCGTTTAAGAATAATGTGTCAACAAAATTATATGAAATGAATTTTAAATGAATATTTATTAATTGCTATTTAAACTTGAACAAGAAAATATATTTTGAAAAATTATTAAGGAAAAACCGAATGTAATAATACTTATTGTTTGTCGTGTGCAATATGTTTTTAACTAATATTAATACAATATTTAATGTGCTTTGATCCTGATTAATATATTATGCACTTATTTTCATTATATATAGAAGTCAACAATAGGTCAATCACCCAAACACTGACCCTAACATCATCAAAATAAACTTGTCATAGTTTGGTATCAAATTTCTTTCACCACCAATGTGTTTATGTGTCGAATCGATTTTTTTATTTCCACCCAATGATTAATATAATGATGACCCATACAATATTTTATGCTTTTATTTTTTTTTTACGTTTCAAATACAAAAATAATTAAAAAAAGAAGAATAAAATAATAATAAAAAAAAACAACAACATGCGGTATTAAAATAATGTCAATAATAATTACTGTTGCAAAAATATCTATTTTTCTTCTTCTGTATTTCACATAAGTACTTTTAAGTATTTGCTCTAGAAAGTTAATTATTTGGACTACTTTTCAGCTGATAATAATATTTAGAGAAAAAATCGTCTGAATTTCCTTTACGTTTGCCACACAAATACAATATGAAGTGATGAGCGTAGATTAGAAATAATTTGAAATACATAAACATGACATATTCAATCAAGTTAAACGGCAATGAAAATTGATTTTTCATTCAATTGTTAATATCGCTCAATAATAAACGTAAATACATACTCGTATATATATTTTAATAAAATTTGTATAAAAAGTATCCATTTTTTTTAAGAACAACATCAACATCAACATCAACATCAACATCAACATCAACATCAACATCAACATCATCAACAACAACAACAAGTAAAAAATAGAAAAAAAGAAAAACTAAACATAAATTGACGAACGCATACTGATGAATCCAATCAATCAATGAAGCTAGTTTGCCATTTTTTTTTTGTTAATATTTAAATAAATAATAAAAATAAATTATTAGTTTTAAAATATTTAAAAAGTTTGACAATTCTGAATAATTTCTATTGAATCAAGCATACAAATATTTAAAGTGGCAGACCTAATTCGATTGCGACGAAGTCATAGCATAGCGTAAGATAATTTATAAACTCAATAATCTCTAAATTGTTTTTTAATTTTTAAATAATTTGTTTAATATTTTTTATAGTAATGCCTCTATATGAAATATATAAATATATTCCTCATATTTCAATCCACGTCATAAAGAGCTTCCATCAAAGTAGCAAGGCGCAAATAATCTCTTACTTTATTTCATATTATTATAATATTCAATTATATTGGTGTACACAGTATACACTCATACTCACCTAGTTGCATTCTGTAGAGATAAATAATTTCATGGCCATAGTCTAACATTTAAACGAAAAACTTTAAAGTCAAACCGATCGAGCAACTTATTTTTAAACTTTTGGATAACTACAAGTAAATTTATGTTAAAACCATATTCGGTTGTACTCACATTGATATTAAACAATATGCTGTTTTTTCTGTAATTTTTTTTTTTTTTTAATTTTTCTGTAATTTTTTTTTCTTTTGGCAAGTTGAAACGACTTTGAAAATAGCATTTTTCCATTTTACTAAACGCGGGCATGTAATAAATAAAATGCACTCTAACGCATATATACAGAAAATAAGTTACTTGGTAAATAATATATTATATTGAGACGAGCATGTGTCAGCCATTTTCGGTTGCATGTTCGGGTACAGCTACGAATGGATTATATATATGATGCATGCGTGTTAGATTTCACAGAACTTTTTATTTTTCTATTAGAAACTTGTAACAAATTTAACTAAATTTATTATTTAGCGCAAAATTTGATGCTAATAAAATATTGCAAATGCAATTTTTTTTTTTTATTTTGTCTCTTTATATTATATTTAATTGTATGCAATAAATAAATAATATAGAATAAACAAAATTATCATGTTTGTATATGCTTATTCGATGTAATGCAACCAAAAAACTGAAAACAAAAAGATAAAAAAAAAAAAATGAATAAAATGATCCTTGAAAATTGAATTTAATTTTCGTAAAAATGCATGAACAGTTCAAGGTGCAACGACAAAACAAAAAAAAAAACAAAACAAAAAACTCGAAACAATTTTAAATCTGATGCTTACAATTTATATTGGTCATGAATACACAGCCTATTTGTGATTTAATTTTAAAATATTAATGTAAAAATATATCATCTTTTTTTTTTTTTACTTTTAATTTAATTTAATTGAAATGTATTTAAAAATTTAACTATTTTCTATAATATTATTACCTTTTCCAAATTGATGATCTTTTTCAGCATTGATTAATAATTTATAATACGTTATTTTAGAACCACGTCACCACATTTACTTATATATATATATATTTTTTTTTACTATTATTTTTTATATTTTATACTATTATTATAGATGACGAAAATACTAGAAATAATAAAAAAAAATGTGTCTTCTTTCATTCGAGCGTTGATATACAGCAAATAAAAGAGAAATATTGGTGCATGAAGTATTTTATGTGTGCGTCACTCAATATAATATTATGAACATATTATATATATATATATATATATATATATACTTTTTTTTCTTTCTAGTTTTATTTTAGATTTCGTTTGTAATTTGGTACATATTATTATTTGTATAAGTAATCGAGATATAATTGATTTTCACAAAAAATTCAACGAAACCATTATTTTATATAATTTAATTAATTATTGAACAAATTATTATTATTTTTGTTAGATTTTTTAAATTTTATTTTTCATTCACGCAAAATATTTCATATTTAGTTTATAATAATAGTGAGATAATACAATCCATGTAATCCTTCTTATGATTTTTTATAACGACAAAACAAGGCACTAAATATTATGTGGTTTTGTAATAAAAATTGTTTATATATGGGTTATTTGGTTGGGTTGGTTGGTATGTTGAACTAAACGACATGAATATTATAATTTTTTTTTTTTTTGTTTAATTATTTTTTTTTAATTTTATTTTTTTTTAATATTAAAGAATTTGTTTCATTTACTTCACCACTTTATGATACTAGATTTTCCACTTATTGAATGAAAGGAAAATCTAAATATGTCCTTTTTAAAAATGTTATAGAATATGCTTGTATTAGTGCATGCTGTGAGAAAAACTGACGCTACATTTATTTTATATTTAAAATAAAAATAAAAAAAAACACACACAAAATATAAATGTGTTTTTCAGTTCTTTACAATTTTAGAGCGACTCAGTAACTAAAATTATTATATACATTACATATAGCGAGAAGCGAGTGTAACCTTCATTGCCCGCGTCCCATACCGCCCTACTCCCTTACCAACTCCACAATATGCATTTTATATTGTATATATGCATCGCATCATGGATTTTATACAACTTGCAACGATATTGCATACAACAAACAACTGTATGCATGATTGTGTATAATAATATGAGTTTTGAGTATACACACTTCTCTTCATACTGTGTAGAAAATCTATAGTTGTCGTACATTTTGCAAAACATATTATAATATGCAAGTAAATTCATTTTTTTTCTTCTTTTTTTTTTTACTTCCACATGACATGAAATAAATGTACATGTAAATACCGAGATATATAGGTACTAGCAAAGTAATTTATATAAACTATCTATCTATATTTCTATCTATATATATATATATATATATATATATATATATGTCATC
>JAABKK020050880.1:0-11689 GCA_011634745.2 Catotricha subobsoleta | reverse complement strand
TTTTGAAAGATTTATATTTTTGTCTTTACGTCAAATCGATCTGATCATTACTTTACGAGATATCCTCTTTTCAGCTGCTAGGAGCTAACGTGTAGTATGGGCCATAAGCAACATTCAGTAAAATTCAATTGCTATGGAATAATAACACAATGCGTTACATTCACATTACAAAAAAAGCCTATGTAATGTTTTTGATTGAATAAGTTTGCTTCCTTGGCAGCAATATTATCCTTTGAGAGAATGAAGTGATTAAAATGGTAGAAGTAACAATTTTTGATTGTAAACATCTCTTCTCTAAGTCTACAGAATTTATTTTTAAAATAATCTTCAAGTTTTACTTGAAAAGAAAATAACACCTCTCGCACGAAATCATTTCTTTGAAACCACCGTAAGAAAATATTACATCCAAATATAAAAAAAAAAAAAAAAAAATAACAAAATAACAAAACCGTCTCATTCTATTCTATTTCATCGTTTTAATAGAAGATTATTATTATTAAATGGTTTCTCTCATTCCATCATATATACCCACTCCCACAAATGAAAACAGGCTTTATATCCATTACTTATATTGTCCAAAGAAACCATAATTTTGCTTTTGTCCACAATATTTATTATTATTGTAGTCCTTTCTTTACCGGATGTATCGTGCAATAAATCATGGTAAGTTTTCACAAAATTTTATTTGCTGAATGAAATTTAGGGTTTAGCGACCTAGTTTTATACTTTACTAACCACATATCATCTCGTTTATTTATTTTTTTATGATTATAAAAATGTACCTTTCAATTTTCAAATTTCGATATCAAAAAAAAAAAAACCTTCCTTACACTCCACTCTTAGAGTATTGAACCATTTAATATCAACAATAAATAGTACAATACAATAAATACAAAATTCCTAATAAATAAAGTATAGAGTTTATGTTTGTTAGAGGTAATGGACCATATCTATAATAACTTATATACCAATAACCATTAAACAAATGTTATTTTGACCAATAAATAGATGGTTTAAATCTAGGAGTTCTGATGTAAAGCCATAAAATATTCAGCTATTCTGACGATTTTTTTTTACTTTTGCTTTTGATCATAAATCAAATGATAAAAGTTTAATTTCGATTTAAGTAAGCATTGATTAGCGCACAAGTACCAAATAGTCGCATTTCGCACCTTTTTTTTTCGATAAATGTTCCTATATTGTTTTACTTAAAATCTCATTTCGCGCACTTTTACGTGTGAAAAACGAAGTAAGTATAGTCTTACACTACACTTGAATTCATACTTGTCACCAGTGTAGTGTTTGCAAAGATGATTTTGAGCAAAGAACGTAGATGATCACATAAATTGGAAGTTACTAAAATGGACCTTAACAGAAAATTGCTGATTAGTTACAGAAATAAATGTAATGTACAAATGTTAAATTCTCGCTTTTTATCTTATGCAATAATTGCTTAAACTGAAAATGATGATTTCTACTTTAACATTTGACTTATATAAATGGCAACAAAAATTTAATATTTGTGAATGTGAATTTATTCCTGATACTAATCATCATTTTTCTGTAATAAACCATTAATTTCGAAGTTATATGAAAAAATCTAGTCATTTGCATCGTTTGGTCAAAATCATCTTTGCGAACACTTTGTCACTTGATTTTCTTGAAACTTTCAAAAACAGCGATAGAGTCGAATGCTCAAACCCTCGTTTCTAGTATATGACAAAAATACAGACCGAGATAGGAATTTTAAGCAATAACTTCACAGAGATTACACAATTCACTATTGATGCACTATGCAAAATGATTCAATTTAAAACTTTGCAGTACTATCAAAAGTCATTTAAATAAAGTAATGTTTGAATTTGCTGCAATAAAGCATACAATCCAAGAAGCAAGCACATATGATTAATTTAAAAAGAAAATTATATAAAATATTATACCAATTTTAAACGAATTATAAGTTATTTCAAAAATAACATTTTAAAATAGGCTCTTGATCCACTCATGATCTATGGCTAAACCGGTATATCTATTATGTATTTATACAAAGTAAAAAAATATTGCTGCCTGCGAATTCAAACTGAAACATTTTCTATTCTACCCACCATAAATTGATAATCCCTCGTAAGTATTAGATTGAAAAGGAGGATTAAAAAAAAGAAGTAAAAAAAAAATAAATGAAAGACAAAAATAACAACAACAAATTATTGTGAGGCTATCAAAAATTCACTTAGCTCATGAAAACAAATTAAATTATGTATCAAAAAAAGAAAATAAAAAAAAATTTGGAATTAAATATCAAGAGAGTTCTTATATTATTTAAATAACAATAAAAATAGATAAAAAAAAAACAATAGATCCATTTTTAGTTATATTTATTTATTTTTTTTATTTTTACACTCGACATTTATTTAATTATATAGGTTTTGTTTTTTTTTGAAAATGTTTTTTTTATTTTCATTTGTGTAGTTATGTATTTCTAGTTCAAATAAAAACCAATTCGTGTCATATAGAAATTACATTTTCTACATCAATAACAGAAAATGTTATTATGTATTTACTATATATTTGTTATGTTTGTTGTTGTTGTTGTTTATATTGTCATTTTCTTTTGTGTTTCTGTTTTTATTTTTATTTTTTTGTTTTACATTATTGTCTTTTGTTACCTGCCGTTTTAAAATCCGAATTACTTTATATTGATTTTTTCCTGGTTTACATTAAGCTTAAAAACTTTTCATGTTGTAAAAATGGTGTTGCAAATATTGACATCCTGTGTACTTTTTGTTTTTGTTTTTGTTTTTGTGTTTTTCCTTTTATTGTATTGTGAAACGATAAAATTGATCGCCAAATAAATTATTCTGAAATTTGAAATATTTCACGAAAAAAAAACCCCCAAAAAAAAAAATGTCTGTAAAATAATTTAAGTAGTAAAATAATGGTTTGTTTATTAGTTCATTTTTCGGTGGTATTTTAAAATGGGCCCGGCGCATATACTTACCATATATTTAATGTTTAATTAATATTTTCCTACTTATGAGATGAGAAAATGTTTGTTTGAAGTTTTTGGTTCTTTTCAAGAATATTAAAATCATATATTTCTATGACGTACAACCAAACACAACACAATTTTAATACATAAGGCATTTTCGAGTGAGCGTAAATATTCATGAATACATAAACATATTCATAAAACAAACGTGAATATATTCACTGATATTCACCATTTATGGAATACGCGAAATCAATCGCAATATTGATGTTTATTAAATTATAACAATAACCAAACACCAGTAAAAATTGAATGACTAAGTATATATTCTTCAAGAAGAATTTCTATTATAATGATTATTTCCTCATTTAATAAAAGATACATTATTAATAATAACAAAATGATTTTATTTTTATTATTTGTACTGAGCAAAATATATTTATTTACTGATTAAAGTTATAAACAAACAAATGTCAAACTTCAAACGTCAGATGAACATGAACACAAATCTTAACTACTTACGTTTGAAACATATTCATACTTTTTAATAACCGCATAAGGCGGTTGTCCCGCATTAGTTCGTATCGTCTAACTTATGTTCTAACCGTGATAATAGATATGAGGGTGAGTGATATGGTCGCTGTTGCATATCACTCACCCCCATATCTATCACCCCCATATCTATAATCACAGTTTGAACATAAGTTAGACGATACGAACTAATGTGGGATAGCCGCCTAAGTACTATGAATATTCACGATTTTTCTATGATCACGCGTACTAGAAATTAAAGTACTCATGAAAAAGTGTGAATGTAATCATGCATCATGCTCACTCGAAAATGCCTATAATATTAATATTCTAGAAATGCGTAATATGTATTTGTAGGTATATATATTAACAATAAAATGTTATTTCGAAGTATCTTAGACGGAAGCCCTTAGGCACACTTGAAATACTTATTCAATTTATTTTGCAACATCTTTTGTCCACTTAACATTAATAATTAAATTCATTTCCATTGACTGAATTTTACTTATAGGTATATATAGTTATATATTTTTGATAAGAAAAATATATATTTTCATTTTTTTTTCTCTCTCTCTCTCTCTCTCTCTCTGTCTCTTTGAAGCTGCTTATTTTAGCTTTTTTAAACCGACTTCTGTTTATTTATTATTATTATTTATTTATTTATTTGTCGCACGTGTGGACTTTATTAAAATTATATTTAGTATTCTTGAAATATGTTTAGCTTATGACGTAGGTAAGTATATTATATGATCAGTATCGCTGTTGCTGAAATACGTATTTTATATATTTATATATATATATATTTTATTTTTTATTTTTTCATTTCTTTGTGTTGCGATATTGTTGTAAATGATCTGAAAATTGATGCATATGAAGTGAATGTTGTTTAGAATTAGAGTTGATTAATCGATTGAGAAAAAATAAAAGAAAAATAGATGGAAAATAAAAGGAAAATACAGAGAAAAAATATATATGTTATTATATAGTTGCATATGAAAATTTGTTTAGAAAATTCTGTACTGTTCATGGTTGATGACAAGACAAGACAACATAGAACGAAAAATCACGTAGGCTTTGGCCTAAAAATATAACGAAATTCTGTTTCTCTTTTATAAAAATATCAGAGCATTAAAATAAAAAAAAAAAAAAAACACCAGAACAAAACCAAAAAGAAGCAAAAGGAAATATGTATATTGTATATATGAACAACGTACTGTATGTTGGTTGATTTAGTTATGTACCTATAGCGTGTACACTGTCTTGGCTGTCACAGTTATGTCAAGGAGACACAACACGCTCAAACAGAAAACAAAAGAAAACCAAAATATAAATATTTTAAAACCTCTTCAGTTCAGACATTGCTTATGTATGCTTTCAAGAGCCTTTTATATTTTATCCATAATAATGGTGTTCCATGTTTTGTCTATATGGATGATACCACCACCCAGCATTGTGTTGTGCTATTTTTGGTTCGTTATTGTTCCAAATCACGGTTTGTATTACGGTTTTCGTATTCCATATAGTATATGTGTTTTGAACTTAAAAATATATCAAATATAATTGGTATTAGTGTTTACCGTAAACTTTTGGAAGCTTTTTTTGTGAGGGTGACAAAATCTGTATTTACTTATTCTTTATTTCTATGCGTAAGTTAAAATTAATATATTACGCTCCACGTGTTACATATTTTTCATTTCAATTTTTTTTGTTTTTTTTTTTTTGTTGTTTTTCTATTTGAAGTGGTAATTTTGCCTACAGTGCGAAATGTTAACGCATTTAACATTTAAAGAAGAAAAAAAAATGTTATACATATGCAAATATTTGAAATTATAAGTTTTATGTTACCGGTAAAAAGTTTGAAATCTTTAAATCTAGAATCATTATTTTGGAATAGACTTGCTTATACACTTAATCAGCATCGCATTTTATATTAAATGCTTATTATATATAATACTATATGACTATCATTTTCTTACGCTCAAACAGTAACAGAAACCATTAATTAAATATATCAATATCTGCGTACACAATCATAAAACCTATTAATCACATTTATAGCATAAAAGAGGGACCTCAGGGATCTCATCTTTCGGTGTCTGCCATTCTATAATAAAGCTTAATCATACAATATAATCACAATAGAGGTAATGTAACATAGTCACAACTGAAAATACATAATATATAAACATAAATATCTATATATACACAATGCAGTGCACTCACTATGTGATGACAAAACAATACTCGACTTATAGGTATATTTACTTAATGTTTATGTGGTTTGGGGATGTGTATCACTTTTGCCTATATATATAATAAATACGGAAATCGTACAATGTTCTAACATTGGTAACATAGACAATATAAGAGCAATATTACCTTTCGAATAATAATTCATAATAATTTATTATATTTGAATGTGGTTTTAAATAAATGTGAATTTCAAATAAATTATAACTATGTGATTTGCGAAATTTGTGTCATAATTTTACGAATTATGTCATCTTGAAATCGTGTTTGTTCTCTGGTGAATGGAAATTTTTAAAGAGTTAACCGAGTTCGGAAAACCTAAATGCTTAAACTTTTTTTTCGACTAGGGTTTCATGTTTTTAATTCTACAATTTGGCTCTGCAATAACTTGGAATCTGGTTCAATGCTTTCGATTCGAGGGCAATAAAGTTAAAATTGTCATAAAGTAAAAATTAATAAATCAATTCATCTTATCTATGAAATCGCAGAGAAATGGTATTTTCCTGGGAATCCTGCAAAACTTTATTTCAATAGAATATTTCATCTCGATTTAATGTTTTATAATTCACCTCACGATTCATTTATGTAAACATGAAATAACATGCAAATAAATTAAATTCGACTATTAATGTATTTAATTTAACCATTCATATTTACAATGAACATTATATTTAGTCGTTATGATTAAATATAAGTACACCATAAAACCTGCTATAAATAGAAATTCATTCAATTCTACTTATAAATCAATTTATCTATAATTTTTCCATTTCCACGTTGTCAACAGAAATAAATTTACGAATAACCAAAAAAAAAAAAAAATGATTCCAAAAAAACTTTTCATTTTTATTATTTGTAAAATAGTACCCATTCACCATCTAATTATAAAATATTTTCATACCAAACGAAAATTATTCAGCTCATTTTCTTCCATTTCTATTTAACCACAATTACCCATCTCTGTCATTAAAACGAACAATTATCAAACTAATCTCATCACCATAACTACGTATATCACGGCTGTCATTTCTACAAAATTATTTTCATGAACAGAGACCACTTTTCTGTTGGTTATGTACCCACATCAATAATGTTCTTTCAGAATTGTTCCAAACAAAATTTTTGGAAGACATCAGGTGTATTCGAAATAATACCGCACCTAAAATTATTATTCGTATTATAATATATGCGTACCATACTACATAAGTACATATAAAATAACCTGATAATTTTATATATTATATAAAATACCTGAATGAAGGTGTATATGGCAGCACTGACTTTCATTCCATACTTTTGGTTATGTTTCACACTCAGTCATCATATACGGAAAATTCCAATCCGAAAATCTATATATAGAAATATATTTTACCATTGTTTGGTAAAGGTAGCTGCGGTACCTACTACCATCAAATTCAGCACGATTACATTAGTTTTCTATATACTCGTACTTTAGATATGGTTGCCTGTATGTTTACCCTATAAATGTAAAATTTCTCAAGTATTATATCTGGTTTTTCTGTATGGCTCTCACTATATGGTGTCGTATCTATATTTAACCTTAAAATTGTACCTACACCATTACCAGAATATAATAATATAGAAAATACAGTACACAGATATGGGATACACAAACACCACATTGTATTGTATTATATAAATAATTACATTTAACATTAAGTTTTCCCTGAAGCAAGCAGTCAGTCAGCTTTGGTGTTTTTGTTTGAAAACCCTAAGAGCCAAAGTTTTGAACTTTGAAACTTTAAAGCTATTTCGTTAAGCTGTCCAACCTAATATGTACCAAAACGAATATAACGTCTTAATTTATTTTCTGAATGAATGTTCGTAGATGTAAGGTAAGTATGTATGCACAATATTCTTAAATTCATCCATTTGCCGAATAAGGTATCCAAATATTATGGTTTCTGTTTGAATAATGTAAGGTAGTTAGTTTTGTTATACCTTTAGCTTAACAGCATAATCAAAATTTTGTAATTATATATTGTGGATATGGTTTAATGGTTTATGATTTAAGATATTTATCCATCACATTGGCTGACGTTAATCATATAGTTACCTCGAAAATAAACTGAATTTTTAAGTGCTTATATTAAGTACCTACTTAAAATAATTTTCATTTATTTGGTTTTAGAACCCTGCTGCAATATTATTTATTTTAAAAGTATTTTTTTTTATTTGTACTGAATAAATGTTACATTTTACACCATATTTTTCATTAACATATCAGTTAGTGTGTCTAAATAAAAATGTATTGAACGAAGAAAAGTTTTGTATATTTATTAAATGGAAATGGGTGTGGGTGGCGAAAGTTAATGTTTCAAACTTTCATTTAAGTTTTAGTTACATTAAAAAAATAAATATATATATATATAACGAAAATGTCAAATTTTAAGCAGAGAACTCTTATTGCTGCTAAGTATATATAATTTCAAATCGTAAATTGCAGACTTTTTTCTTTTTTTTAAAACAATTTTAACAAATTTATACTGAAGCACATTTAATCTTATTACTGTAGCATTTATAATGTTTCAGAGTTTCTTAGAAGTATTTGCTTGAAACGTCAAAAGAATCAATTTTATTTTTAACATTTGAGCTTATTTCTGTTAATAGGCTACGTGATAATTTTAGTTTTATAAAAGTTCTTTTTTTTTATCTTTTTCTTTCTATATTCAAATAATTAAATCCCACAACTTTTACATTCTATTGTCACGAAATGTTTCGTATGTGAATAGAGAATACGAAAGCAGATAATTAACCATAATATATAAAACAATGGTTAAAAGGCTGCCATTATTTCCATAAATATTATCAATGTGAAAATAGAAATCAGGTTACACGAAACATATTTTGTTGTCAATTTTTTTCTTTTTTTTTCTATATACATCAATTCCCTTCAAGGGAATACATATCTTGCTATCTATATTTTATTCATAATGCTAAGCATTGTTTAATGGATTCACCTTTTATTTTCACATTTTTGTTTGAAACTTGTCAGGAAGAATCGAAAAAAAAAAAATTGAAACAACGTTAAATGCAACCTACAAATTTATTGGCACATCTTTATTATCCATTCATTGTGAACCCATTAAAAAAACAGGAATGTATAAATTGAAAGAAATATAAAAAAAAACAAGAGAGAAGAAAAAGATGAATGTATGAAATATGGAACTTTACATCCCGAAGGTATCGGAAGACTTATAAAACCGCCATACATCACATAAATAATGTATCAAAAACCGGAGTAGTCAGTATATTAAAAAGGCATATATCGATATTGATTCCAGATAAAATATATTATTGACTCCTTTTTAGGAGAACTCAAAATATAATATAATAAATAAATATTATACTTTTTCTATACATTTTTATCAATATATGTACCTTCATTCTAACAGCTATCACCTATATCCGAATATATCTTTTTCGCCTCTTCTTCTTTTCTTCATTCTTTAAAAAAAAAAAATCTTATACCTATTTTATTTTCAAAACATAATTTGAAATAAGAATACAAATGACAAAAATTGATATATTTTATTATTATAATGCATACTTAGAAAATCCAATACTTGAGGGTTTAGAAATCCACAACTAAAATAGAACAAAAATTTTCTATTATGAAACATACAAACGCTTATTGTTACTTTGATAAACGATGGCTACAGTGAAAAAGAAGCCATTTCTATTGTAGAAATCGGTCGGTCTCCAGACAGATACCTACTTATTTTAGTTTACAATTTGATCGATAAAGAAACCAATTTCTTTTCGACTATATTTACCTAAATATATATTTTTTTTCAATAAGCAATACACTGGATACGTTAGAGGCTACCAATATAAGCTATATATGTGTGTGTGTGTGTACTAGTGCAAAGTATATTGATTGACTTGTGGTACGATCATTTAATATCAAATATGGTCTTCCTGTTATTTTTATATCAAGAGATATTTCTTTTTTTATAATCATTCCATGCAACACACGAAATCTGACACTGGTTCTTTAAATACCATAATACCGGTTTCTTCTATTTTCTATGTTTTATGGGTAGATATAGGTACTCTTTATTGTTTTGTACGATGAAGTATAAATATTTTTGCTTGTTAATAAGCATATTTTTTGAATAAAGCTTCAAATAATAATCAATAAATACAAAAAAAATAAATAAAACAAAACACCACCTTTTGGTGACAAACATTTTATTATTATTTATTTAATGGGACAATTGTTTTCGAATCTTAGATCTTATCTACAGCAAGATAGCAGATACTTGTTTGTGAAACATGAAATGGAGTATTTGATATAAAAATAAATATTACCTTTAATTTTATACATCTTTTGACAACAAAGTTTCAGTAAATATAATATTTTGTGTATCAAACTGATTTCCTAATTCTTAATATTATTAAGATATGATTGAGGTCTAATTTTACGTGTTGAAAGATTAGTACTTTCTTACTAGTTACCTAGTTGCGCACAGTAACTTACCTACAAAAGTAGGTTTTAGTTTTAATGCTGGCCGAAGTGCGATAGTCTTAGCATCTATTTCTTATTTGTACAAACTTATTAACCTTTCAGCAGTTATTATTTTTTCTTTTTTTCAAAGAAAAAACCATTCTTGTTGGCAAAAAATCATACAAAAGTGATCCATTGGCTAAGGCCTAAGGCACCCTGAATCTACTGTGCTTTAAAAAGAAAAATCTTATGATATTATATCAAAATATGATACATATTGTACGTAGATAGTCTTCATAATACACACACACACACACAAACATATAATGGAACATAAATTTTCGTTCTTGAAAAATTAATAAATGATGTTCTATATTGACATATTGTGTGCAAACAAGAATAATAGTTTTTTCCTTTTGTATATTATGTTTCTGCACATTTATTTTTTTATTTTTTAATACACAATACCGAAGAAAATCTATACAAACAAAATATACACAATGTATGTATTATGTGTGTGTATAACATGATAAATGTGTTTTTTATGGGCATTTTCTTAGTATATATTTAGGACATTTTCTGAATAGATGAACGAAATACTTATATATAAATATATTTTTTTTTTATAAAATTGTGACATTAAGCTCATTGGCTTTTAGCTTTTTATTATTATTGTTATTATTATTATTATTATTTTGTTGTTGTTGTTGTTGTTGTTGTGTTATACATAATAGTATAATATTTTCTGGATATCAAATAAAAATAAAAATAGTTTCGTAAATTCTAATATTATTAATGAATTTTATTTGCAAAAAAAAATAAATAACTATTTATTATGGTGGGTAGTTAAGAAAGTGCGGTTGTTTCTAAGTTTTAACAAAATATTTGGTATTATTTAAATTAAAAAAAAAAAAAAAACGATAAAATACTATAATGAATATGGATTGTGTAATGCGTGGTAAAGATCAGCCTAAGGACTGACATTAATTTATATAGGGTTAATAATCCATGAAGAAAAATACTTTTATTTTTGATGGTGAGACGCTGTCTAAAAAGACCTTGCGGCAAATGGAAAGGCACACAATTTACGTATTCTCTTTACTTTCTTGCTATTACAATATTCCGAATAAAATATTAACATTACGGAAAAGTGAAATGTGTGTGTGTAGCGACAGCGACGATTTTCATTGGGAATGATAAAATTGTAAATTTGTAAATTTGTTTAAAGATTTACAAAGCCACTCTTGTGTATGCATCTCTTGAAAAAAGAAAAAAAGAAATTTCTTGAATTAATATAGATTTTATTTTATTTCTACTTATTAAAAAGTATTTATACGTTGTTTTTGAAACTGAATTTTCTAAGAGTGTTCCATGACTGCGAAAGCTCTTGTGTGTAATGTAATGAAATTGCTTATTTATTTTGATTTTTAATGTACTTTTTATTTTTT
>JAABKK020050871.1:0-11690 GCA_011634745.2 Catotricha subobsoleta | reverse complement strand
GTACAAGAATGAGAATGAACAAAAATGATCAAAAATGAATTAACGAAAGCAATTCTGACAGCTCAAACAGGTCTATAGATTTTAATACTTAATTTTATGTCTAATATTTTATTAAAGCAATAAAATCACGAAACTATAAAAAAAAAATCTCATTCTTGTACAAACAAGAATGTGAGGTTAAGTGTTACTCGACGAAGTGGCCGTCTCCAATAGGTCAATAGACTACTTAAGAGAACCGCGGATATTTGTTGAACTTGTATCTGACCACTTATTTTTCAGACAAAAAAAATCTTCTTCTTCTTTTTCTTTTTATTATATGAACATGTTTTAAGAAATCTAAATTCTGTGCATTATTTTCTGTTTATTGAAGTTTTAGTATTATTTAGATCATTTTCTTCTCGTTGTAGAATATATTATTTTGAGAAAGAAAATATATTTATACTATATTACATCTTTCATAAAGTATAACACAGAATGAAAATGAGAAAAAGCAAACAGATAACAAATTTGATTGAATAGTATTTTGTATTCTATCTTCTTTCCAAAAATGCAAAAATTTTTATAAAAAAAAAAAAATTCCACAGATTTTAAATACAAAAGTACAAAGTACATTTTTAATATTTCAAATACAGAGTAAAAAAAAAATACTTATCAAGTATTTTAAATAGTTATATTTCAAATGATTGTATTTGAATTACTGCCGAAGTCGGAACTACTATTTTTATTTCATTGTAACGCTACATCTCAATTATGATATCTAGAACATGTTTTAGAAGTGTGAACTACCATTTTTATACATAAAATTTCAAAAAAACACGATTCTTACATCTTTTTTTCTCGCTCTATACACTCTACAATCTGAAAATAAATTGTTTATTGGGAATGCATATTATATTGTATGCCTTGTTTAATACATAAATATAAATAATATATATATATATATACCTGTAGCTGCTATTATAAAACATCACTCTCTGAATTATACACAAATGACTAACAATAACAAACAAACAAAAAAAAAAGAAGCGAACATATATTCAATATATTATATTAATTTAAATATCAAAGTTTACTAACGACATAGTTTGATATTTTGATACTATTTCTGTAAAAATAAATTTATATTAACGAATTAAGTATATTGTCCGTTAGGTGTTGGACAACCGACAAACATTTTGTTGTTATTCTTGTTGCGACCGTCAATATAAAACAAATAATTTTTAATTGTCGGTAGATAATATTTTAAATTGTTTTATATCACGTTATTCGTTTACATATTGAACGTTCATTTAATAAGAAAAGAAAAAAGATCGTAAAGTTTCTTCGATAAATGTTACTACGCATTTAAAACGGGTTGCAGTGCTCATTACATTTTATGATTGATATGAATATACATACAAACCTTTAAGTTAATACATGTACTTACTTACAAATGCCTACCTGTTCGTTCCATTGAGAGTTTGTTTTATTTCGCGGTATATTCATATTATACAAGAGAAGACCATTCAATATTTACATTCTTATTATAATTCCAGAGGTGAACTCAACGGAAATATATAAAATCTCATAATTGGATAAAAATCAATATCAATATGGCTTTTTTGAAATAATGCCCCAATCTTAAATAACTTCTAAATGATGGACCATAATGACCCTCATTTGGGTTTTGGAGACGAATATTTTCTACATACATCGTACCAACTCCGACCCTCCGCACAAATGTTTATATGTATCGTAGTTTGAAATGAAAAAAATTTACACTACAGGGGGTACAAAGATGGGGAAGTGGCTTATCATGACTAAATTTTACCTGTGAAACCTAACTTAAGGAGATAATTCAACATTGGGCACTATTCTACTGATTCCCATATTATAACCTATTTTAGTTTTTAAATGTTCGCAATTGTATTGCAAATTACATGCCTGGTAATTTTTAAAAGGTCAATATTTTAAGACGTGTGTGTGCGTCGATTTATACCTCTATAGCTGAAGATTATCTGTATTAGCTCAGATTTCGTTTATTATACGATTCAATGCATGCATACAGACCTTAATTTTTATGTGTTCCCGCTACATAACTACTTTACTACTTCCACCACTTACTTTAAAGTTTTTTTTTTTTTTTTTTATTATTATTATTTTTTTCTTTATTTATGTTACTATGATTCTTCCCATTCTTTGATTTAAGATGAATATCAGAAATTACAAAATAAGTTAATTTTAGTTATAGTTGGCAATTTGTATCGTACGGTTGAAGAGTTCTCAGCGGGCTACATCACGGTTATTTTAATTATCTATTAAATAATTATATAATTAACAACATATTAAGTTTTGAAGAACTGCAATGTTTTTAACATTCTAATAATGGCATTAAAAACATTTTTATTTGGAAGCCTTTGTGGATTAATATTGTTATGTAAGCTTATTTATTTTTTATATTTTTATGAATTATGTGGAAAAATTAATTATGTCTTGCCTCTTTTTTTTTTTTTTGTTATCTTTTCTAATACTATATATCTATCTATCTATCTATCTATCTATCTGAATTGGTATATTTTATTGTAAATTAACCAAATATATGAACATTTTATTTAAAATGTCTATTATGACAAAACACTTCTTCTTTTTTTTAAACATATTTTACTTTCTCCGAATATAAGAAGCTTTTAAAATTTTTTTTTTTTTTTTTTTGTTTTATTTTGTACGTACGAATGTTTTTTTCTTTTTTTCTGTGCCTTGTTTAAATGCGATTTTGTTCATATTTGGAATTCAAAATAGATATTTCACCTACTTAGATTAATTAAAAAAAAAAAAAAGGAAGTATAATCCAATTATTTATTATAAAATATTTTGCACACAGATATTTACGAATTAAATGAATGGTTTATGACATACATGAAACTTTTTTCTTTCATTCGTCTGCAATAATTAACATTTATATAATAATATAATTCCAAACGCTAATTGATTACAACTGTGAACTAACTGCATTATAAGAGAGAGCGTTTATGCTGCAAATTTAATTATGTTATGATAGAAAATCTTAAGATTGTATTTCAGGAGTCTCTCTCCTTCTCTCACGTATCGAACTTTTTACTATAAATAATAAATTCATTTTTTTTTCTTTTCTCGCACTATCATTCTCTAAATTGATTGAAATTTTCTTCAACTTCTTTATATTATTATTTTTTTTTTTTAAATTTAAATCTGAAGTACCTACCTAGGCCTTTGTTTATAAATATTATTACTTTTAAATTGGAAGGTACTAAAAATATGTAGGCACATCTACATATATATTAACTTTTGTTTATAAATAAATTTCTCATTTAATTTTAAATATGCAAATTGTAGATATATTAATAGTAATTAATTTTTTTCTTTTAAATGAATGCCAATATTATCAAAATAAAAAATAAAAAAATCAGCAGAAAAGAAATGAATATTAAATTATGCCTACTATTTGCTATCTTTTAAATTCGTGAAAATATGAAATACATAAATTAAGTTAATTATTTTTTTTCCTTCAGGCCAAGTAGCTGAATCTGCACGTGGATATTATGGTACTCGTATCGGTGCGCTTACGCAACTTCATCATGGCGTTTCTGGTGATGTTTATGCAGTCGATTCTCGAACGTTATTTTTAAAGAACTTCAACTATGATGGAGAAGGACCAGGTTTGTCATCGATTTAAATTAATTCTTTTTTTTTTTTTGTTTATAATTTTGTAACTTATCAAATATATGTTTTAGCATTTGTTTTTTGAAACAGTTAATTTAATAAATTTACCGCATATAATTTATATCCAAGTAGTCAGTCTAGGCATAGAAAAAATATCTTGGATGATCAATTTTCGAACCGTATTCAAAAAGAAAAAAAAAACATATAGAATAATTTTATGGCAGAAAATTATAGTTTTGGAAGTATACCACCAGCTATAATATACCATAAACTGTAGGTTTTGCCAAAAAAAAAAAAAAGGAAAAAAAAACGTTTAAAAGTATACACGTTTACAATTTAATCCTTAATATACCATCCATGGTATAATACATTATAAGATATAAGGTATACCTGAAGCAGCAGAGTATTCTTTTTATTTTTTTTTTATTTTAATGTGTTTGTAATCTAATAAAAGATCTTATAAATATATTATTAACTTAATTCTGCTTATTTATAAATGCAAAAATAAAATAAAATAAACAAACAAAAATGAATAATATCCAAATCTAGTTTCCGTGCTTTATGGAAAACATATATGTAGTAACATTTCATTTTCTAAGAATATTAAATATGTATTAGACTTATAGATAATAGACACCTACCTTACCAAATAACAACATTCATATATGATATTTTCACATAATAAACTAGGTATAATAAATATAAAGATTAGCAATGAACTTTTATAAACTTGCTTTACACGCTATTCTTTTCTATATTTACATCGTTCGTTATTAACATTCGTTAATTATTCTTTTTCGAAATATTATTATTTCAAAAGTATAATGAAAAGAAATCGAATGGTTTATAAGTTTGCAATGACGTCATTATAATTTTGTTACCTATATAATAATAATTTGGGTGTAAAATATAATAAAAAAAAAAAATATGCATAACTCAATATATTTACCTACCTATTAATATCTCGTACAGTTCTATTCAAATTTTTATAAATTATTTATCGATTGATTTGAAAAAAAAAAAAAAAAAAAATTAGAATATAAAAAATTATGATAAACAATTATGAATGTATAAAAATAGATCTGATATAAATTTCATATTTCAGCCGCATATTTTTATGTTGGTAATACGAAACGACCACATAACTTAGGCGCTTTACGCCTTCGAGATGAAAGAGGCAGTACTGGCGTTATAAAAAAATATCGAAACCAAGATATCACACTTTCACTTCCAGAGGGAAAAACATTACGTGACATTAAGTGGTTTTCAGTTTGGTGCGATGAATTTTCTGTAAATTTTGGAGATGTCACAATTCCAAAAAACTTCGATTTTCCTAGGCCACACAAGATTGGAGCTTTAAAAGGTGTACACGAAGTAACATCCGATAATATTGTTATTGTCGATGCCCAAACATTATTAATTCCAAATTTTAGTTATGATGGAGAAGCTCCTGGTAAATATTTTTTTTTATAATTATTTATCATTAACCATATGCAATTATATATATAAAATTATATAATACATAATTATCATTTTGTTAATTTTTTCAATGCAGACGCTAAATTCTGGGTTGGGCGTGGACAAAAACCTACGCCAAGTGGAATTCGTATTCCTGATGAAAATGGTCGCGAGACACCATTAGTAAGGTACGATAAGAAGACGGTTGTTTTAACACTGCCCGGAGATTTAACTGTATTTGATATTGGTCATTTTGGCATATGGTGTGAGGCTTTTACGGTAGACTTTGGTCATGTTAATATTCCAGAAAATATTAATGTTCCACCATCACTTAAAATGCTGGGTATTAGTCCTCAGGTAAAACAACGATATTATTAAATTATATTTAAAAAAAAAAAAAAAAAAAAAAAAACGTTTCTATCTAAGTATATCTATAACTAAACATATTTTATTGTACATAATTATTAACTCAAATGATAAAACTGCTCTCTCACAAAACTACATAAGTAATAAAACCGTATGTTATATTTGAGGAATAAGTATTGAAAATTATGAAATTTATTTAGCAATTGTTCTACAATTAACACTTTGTACTGTCCACTATAAATATGACAGGAGGTTTGCATTCCTCCTGGCTTTGAAAATTTATAATTATTAAATTATATATTTTGTTACAAAATAAAGCATAAAATTGTACAAAATTTTTTATTTTTTTAAAATATTTAAATGTGTGTGGGTAAGAAAGATACTTTCTCTTGGTGTGACGAGTGACGTAATTATCTAATATATCTATTATTTACAACGACAGTCGAACATATTTCTGCCTTCATATTATTCTCTTACAAGATTAACCATTTTCTTCAATTAATTTAAATTTTTTGAGTGGCCATTCACTTAATAAACGCAGACAATTTATATTCAATGAACTTTCTTTTTCAGTTTTACATATAATATTTAGTTGCAAGCATCGAGTTCAAATTCAACAGAAATGTTACTTACAAAATGTAAAAATCGACTTTCTTACTTTTACGATATTCGACTAAAAGTGAATCCTATTTGCTCGGGTTAATTAATTTACTTAAATCGCACCGAACTATCTCATTAACTGAATAGAATATTACAAATGTGGTCTCACTCAAAAATATTTCTCATAATTATTGGTGCTCAGTATAGAATTAACATTATTTTAAATTATGCTCTGATTGTTTTGTTCATCCAATAATTGGAATTATTCATATTATTTGTGTGGTGCTTAGAATGATGTTAGTAATACATACTTCGAATATTATTCTGGCTTACGAATTTGTAATGTTTTCTCATCAGAAGGTAGAGTAATGTTAAAAGTATTAACCACACCAGCAACATTTATACAAATTTTATTGTTTGTGTGGAAGTAGGTAGATTTTAAAAAGCGAATTTCATAAATGAAGCAAACTTTAAAATCCTTTTTAGATTTTTATTTTGTAATATAAGTTATAAAAGTTCAAGAAATTTCGTTTAATATTACAAATAAAAATCGACTCATCACATCAGTACAAACAAGAATTCAAGACTCAGAGATATGAATTATTTAATATCGTAAATATTATGAACAAAATAATGTGATTCAGAGTTCTGGGTCCAATTATTAACATTAAAATTAATATCGGTCCAGGATTAGCGGAGGTATTGCTTTAAACGAGCAATCTTAATATTAATTTATTATGGTACGTTTTAAAATACATTGAAATGTTATTTTTCATGTATTTCAAAATTTTATTTCTCTTTTCAGTCAAAACTAAATTGTGAAGTTTTATATGATGAGTTAGCATTTGAAGTGAGATGGGCTGTAGCTGGCGAGAGCATTGTCGTTCAATTGGTTTCCAAATTGGGTAAGACAATCTTATTTTTTTATTTTTTGTTACCGATTTTATTTTTATGTTTTATTTATTATTTTAATGTCTATGAATTAGATGAAGGTGAATACATGGCTTTTGGAATTTCTCCAGATAACACACATACTGTTATGGTAGGTGCTGATGTAGCAGTTGCTTGGATTGATAAATCTACTGGCAAAGGTTACGCTGAAGATTATTATTTAGATGCAAAATCGCAATGTTCGGGTAATAGAGGAAGTTGTCCAGATACCAGATTATCTGTAAGCTATCAAATATGAAAATATGTCTAATATTAGCTTGCGTGATGCTAGCCTAAAAAATTTTCCCAAATATTAAAAGAAGTATATAGGGTTTAAGTACCTTTTAGCACCCGGAAGCTTTTTTTAGTACCTCGAGCAATTTCGATTTATCACGATTTCTAAATACGTATTTGACGTGTACTAAGTTCAAAACCAAAGTGTATAGTTTTAGTAGGTACCTCTCAAAAAAAGAAAATAGAAGTGACTTATTTTTGAATTTAGTAACTCCCTCCTTGTGTTGTAAAAAACTAAAATAAAAAAAACATCTAAAAGGGAATTTAAGATTCACTGAAGATGTCCATGGTATATTAGGGTGGCCCAAAATATTAAAGTGTCTTGGATTTCTTAGCCTAACATATATGTGATAGGATTTAGTGCCAATAAGAACTGTACAATTCAATTCAATTTATTCATTTAAGTATTTGGTTTAACCTATTACATTTTGTGAGATACAATTATAAAAGAAATTTCAGCAACTGAAACTATTATTAGTAACATATTTAAATTTATGGGAAATTTTTGATAATATTAAAGGGAACTAAATGAATTAAAAACCTTTATGTGATATAAGAACTGTACAAAATTTCAGCTCGATCGGTTAACTTTAAGAGGTCGCTCAAAGTGCGTAAAGTGCAAAAAAATATAATAATAATTTTAAGGGTCCCCCCTTTTTTCCCTTTTTTAAAATTTGCACTCTGAGCAGTTTGAGCGACCTCTTAAAGTTAACCGATCGAGCTGAAATTTTGTACAGTTCTTAAGGCACCAACCAAATCCTATCACATATATGTTAGGCTAAGAAATCCAAGACACTTTAATATCTCCATACAAAATTGGGTCAACCTAATGGTATATGGACGAAATATTTGGACAAAACACTAATAAATGAAGTATTTTAAATTGAGCTATACCGAAAAAATAACAAAATTATCATCAAAGATCAAAAAAACTACTAATATCATACCACTTTGTTTTTCAATTTAGTACACGTTAAATACATTTACGTATGGTCGATTGTACTAAAAAATCTATTTTAGAAATTATGATAAATGGAGACTGTTCGAAGTGAAAAAACCATTCGGGTACTAAAATCTTATATACCGCTTTTAAGATTTGGGAAAAGTTTTACGCTAATATTATGGTAAAAAAATTTTTTAGGACAAATCCAATTCAATCCGAGTTTTGAATGCAGCCATGGTAAATGGCTACTCAATTGTTACATTTCAAAGACCTTTAAAGGCAACAGACAAATTTGATTTACCAATTGTTTCAAATAGATCTCAAGCAATCGTTTGGGCTATCGGTCCTCTTAATCAACGACTTGAAGTTTCATATCATAGCTTATACACTAAAGGTGACAGATTCATTCAATTTGGTAGAGAACCCGTATGGAATTGTCCCATTTCCGAAAACGAAATGAAAATGGTTGATGAAAATATTGAGGAATTATATGAATCCAATCATAAGCCACGTCCAAATTTACAACACCATTCACAAAATCCAAACTATAGTCCTTCTGAATCGCAAGATGGAAATAGAGGTTCTCAAAACTCACAACCAAAACCAAACCATGGTCTGACGAAACTACCGCCAAGGACTGACTCAAAAAACAAATCATGGGAAATTCCACCAATACAATGCTATGAACCTGAAGATGGTGTATTTTATGCTCAAATGGGACCGACTGGTGGTAAACAAGGCTATCCTGCGATCACAGGTAAATTAAATTAAAATTTATATATTGCATATATATTGAAAATTTAAATTAAATTAAATTAATTAAACATTTAAAACACGTTTCAAGATTCAAAATTTTCAATTTTAATTTCAATGAGCTCTTGGTATTTAAGTTAATTTATTTAATTATTTCTTTCATAAGATATTTTTTTTTTTATATATTAGGGCATGTTGGCTGGGGTATATCTTGGTATATAAATGGATTACTAATACCCGAAATAAACGTAGTACGGGGAAAAACATATACATTTGTTGTTGAAGGAGGAAATGATCCTGAGACTCCAGCCAGGTATCACCCATTTTATATAACCGATGATCCAGTTGGTGGTTATGAATACAAAAGCGATGAAGATAAGGCAGTAAGTTTCAAATTTCAATTATAATTAATTTTGGTTTGCAGCGAAGTATGCGAACCATTATAAATTTATATTATTTGCAACTATTATATAAATCATATTTTTTTTAAACAAATATTTTAACTGTCACATTTCTGATAATTTATTTATACATTTATGGGCAAATATTATTTGCTTCGAATACAATAAATTAATTTTTAAAAATTATTTATAGAAAATAAGAATTTTCGCTGGAGTTTCACGTTCTCGATATGGAGCAGCAGTGCCTATTGGTATTGGGAGACTTTGTAACTGGACACCTGATATTGATGGTCCCCCTGCCGATGAGTATACTTCATTTGGTGCATATCAACGTAGTCTTACACTGAAATGCGACGAAGGAGAACCAGGAGTAATAACATGGAGGCCAGACCACGATACACCAGACACCGTTTATTACCATTGCTTTACGCATAGATATCTCGGGTGGAAAATAAATGTGTTAGACTCTTGCGACCATGGTCAAGCTAGTGAAATAGATGAAGTTTATGTTGAACCAGACACTTCTGATATAATACAGCCAGAAGCATCCATACGACATGAAACCAAAGTAAAGCCTGATGAATTATTTTTACTTCAACATGAGAGAAATGGCATTCAAAGTCACAATGTGAATGAAGAGCCACAGAAAATACAGTTTGACATAGATAAAAACTTAGAAGTATCGCAAATGATTGCTGATGGAATACGGGCAGCTGAGGCTCTTGAAGAAAGCATTGCGGATTTGAAAAATGATTCAAATGAATCCCTTATACCTTCTCCAAAGGAAATTCAAATTTCTAATGATCACTTAACAATGGAACCATTGTCATTTTTCTTAACACCGCCAAAAAATTCAATTGTTCGGCCTATTAAATTTAATGGAAGAAATTCAATCGCTACTACTAATACATCTGTTAAATTTCCTCAACCATCACTGATTGTAAATCACTACAACAAACCTGGATCTCCAATGTTAAGACCATTTCACAAACAGCATAAGCCAATTAAGCCAAACACATCTTTCATATTATTAAATCAAACCAAGAAAAATTTACCCAGTCGTAAGACTTCAACTGACCGTAAACATATGAAATTACCTTTATTGCCATTACGCAGAGATTACATCGCCCATATTAATAAAATGTCTCAATTAGTTCATCCAAACGTACCCCTGACATTACGAAAACATCAAATTCATAATTCAGATTTATCTGTGAAAAATAAATTTAATGGTCCTCCATACAATATTATGAAAAATCATGTAATTTCGGATAGTACAGTAAGCTTAAATGGCGGATTTCAACCAGATTCTGTAATAATCGAAAGTGGCTTTATGCCAATTATGCGACGACGTAATGACCAAGAAGATCAAGAACAAGAGACCATCATTTTAGAATCAATGCAAAAACAACGACGAAACGACCAAATTTTAGATAGTGATGATGGTGATGCCTTGTTTATAAATCAAAGTCAGGAAGCTCGAATTAAGCCATTCGAACCAATGTTTATACCATCTCCACCTGACAGTACAAATAATACAAATTCACGTAATCAACAAGAACATGTAGTTGATGATCTACATAATATGGAAATGGAGGAAGGTGAAGATAAGGTAGCAATGGCTGGAGAACGTCATGATGCTTATTATTTACCGCCAGATAATCGTAAGCAGCCAACAAAACTATATCCAGAAGGTACTGTAGTCACATATGATGGAAAAGCAGTTCTGGATATGTCATTAGCAAAAGGAGCACCTTCACCATCAACTCATTCGTTTAAAGGAAATATTATGTCACGAATTACTAATACAGAACAACTTGTACATACACCCCAGTTTGGGCCATTTAAAGGTGAAATTCCGCCTCTTACACCCGAGTTCATATCTGCTGACACTATTCGATCACAACACCGACATAAAACCCCGAAAACATAATTTTAAAAATAATTAAAAGAGTATTATATCGTAGGTTTAAGCAAGATATTCATTTTTAATTATATTTTATGAAGTAACCCTCAGTACAGGGAGAATTTAAGGCAAGTAATTAATTTAACAAAAGTTTTAAGTTTGGCAAAAATATATATGTACAGATATATGTACGATATACGTATATATATATATATATATATATATATTTAAAAATAAAAATTGTATAAAATAATAAAAATTCTTTGTATAATATTCACATAATAATTGACTTCGTATACACCGGCGCTACATTAAAACGATTTAACGTTAAAACGTTTTAACTTGCGGTGTATACGGGTGT
>JAABKK020050860.1:0-11690 GCA_011634745.2 Catotricha subobsoleta | reverse complement strand
TCCATATAATCGTATGTGTGTAAAAGAAATAGACGATGCGCGAGTTGTCTCAGTATTATTTGAAAGATCTGTACATATAGACGATACTATTGAAAGATTAATTTTATTAATTACTGATATCAGCAATTTATCAAATTAGATATCATTACTTAAATACTTATTACTTAGCAACGAAACAATATTCATATATGTTAAAAGAAATCTTTTAACAAAAAAAATTATTCTGAAATTCTAACCACGATATCACTAGTGATGCCCCGATTAATCGGTTTGCCGATTCATTGTTTTTGACGTTTGCATCGGTTTGCCGATTCACCGATGCACTGATGCAAGTTGGCCGATTAATCGGCGGACCGATTCATTGGCCGATGCATCGGCCGATTCTTTGCCGATGCACCGGTATTCGCCTTTTTTATTTATTTCATTTTTTTAAAAATTTAATGTAAAAGTGGTAAAAAAAAAATAGAAAAAAATTCTCAAACCAAAACTTGTTTTTTTTTTTCAAAAGTGATGTAAAAATAAAAATAAAGGCGAATCCCGGTGCATCGGCAAAGAATCGGCCGATGCATCGGTCCGCCGATTAATCGGCCAACTTGCATCGGCGCATCGGTGAATCGGCAAACCGATGCATCGCGGCATCACTAGATATCACTAGTTAATTATTCAAAGTTAAAACGTTAATAATGCAGAAATGTAGTAAAATCATATTTAACGATACACAAACACACACAAACATTTCTACGCAACTAAATAGTCAAATACCACCTGATACAATATCACGCTGATATAAAAATAAAATATTTGCCTAATTAAAGTTAAAATACACATTTCTATAATAAAAAAAACAGTTTGTGTTGTGTTGTGTGTGTGTGTGCTTTACTGAAATGAATAAATATCCATTTAAGAAGTAGCAAAGAATGTTATGCAACAATGAATAGCTTATAATATTGAATGTTGCCCATTATTATTATTATAAAAAAAAATTTCTTTCTCAACTCAATGTACAGTAAGGTCAGGAATTTTATTTTACGTTTTAAAACTAAAAATATAAATAAAATAAAAACCTGTTTTTTTTTTCTTTTAATAAAAATAATTCGCGCGCGTACAGGGAAAATGTATTTAAATGTTTTGTTGACAAATTATTTTGACCATAATATTGAATGAGTAATAAAATATACGAGTATAGTGAGTATTTTGTTGTGCAGATGTGCTAATTTATTTAAGTTATTTCGTTTTTTTTATTTATTTAAATAAAAAAAAAATATTCCGATGTTAAAAGTCGGTTTTGTTATTTACGAAACTCTTGGATTTGAATTTCATTTAATAAAAATGATGTAAATTGTGTCGCTTTCAATTTTAAAATCATACACTAACTAAAGGAGCATCTGGCTTTGCAGATTTATTGTTCACAGCTTATAATTTCAAATTTGAAAACGAATTCATTCACCAAAATTTTATCATTTAAATAATAATAATAAAATTGAAATTTTGCAAAACAAATAAACATTCATCAGTTTATAAACAAACAACAGCTCTAAGATATGACCGGATATGTTTAACTTGATGATCTTCTTCATCTTCAACAGCAATTCAATTTAAATAGAAACAAACAAATTGCATCGAAAATGTTTAAAATGTTTTATGTTCTTTGTTTATGATAGCATTTAAATTTGAATTTTCATTTTCATTCTAACGGAAATATTAATCCACTAAATGCTGCCAATTCAATAAATTCAGCCTATTGTTTTAATGGTTTATTAAAGATCGCATACCATTTCACTAAAAGTTCTTCTCATTATAAAGAAAATCACAATGATTTTTTCATTAAAATTAAATGAAAATGGAAGTAATTTTTGTCTACTTCTGAGTCAATATAAAAAGCGCTTAATTAAGTTACCTAAGAATTAAATGGAAAAATCGAAATCAAATATTTGTTTGTGATATTTTCATACATCATATATATAATTATTAATTGTTGTAAAATCTAACGTAATACGTGTTTAACGTAACTAGTCACGTCTCATCACCTCACGTGAAGCATATAAATCCATGATTTCAGAAAAAAAAATAAAAAAATAAGAAAATATATGAAAAAAATAAAAAAGCAACAAACAAACAAACCGCACACACACAATATTCATTGGAATGTGAATGAATCACTTTGCGTATTTTAAACTGAATAATATTCCAATTTAATGCATGGCTGCTATTGTGTATGTCGGTTATATATGTTATGTAATATGTAAATATGTTAAAAATATAGGTTTCTTGTTAAGTCGCCTGCCTCGTACGGGCGTATAGGTCATTTATATAATTTGGGTTACCGGTTTCATTTTATTCAGACAAATTGATAATATTTCAATTCAATTAAGCAATTCTATTCATATTTTTATTAAAATTCCTAAACGTTTTTTAAATGGCAATTAGACGAATGCTGGAGCAATAGAATGAAAGAAAGAAAAAAAAACATATTTTGTGACGATTTATTCAAAATGGTACAAAATTAACTCACTTTGGAACTAAATACGCCGCATTTAGTTAATATATATGAATGATTTGTAAAATATTAACTCAGTAATTCATAATAACTTGGTAGGTATGTAATATGTAATACGATATTATATAATTTGTTTAATAATTTTATTCATACAGAAATATTGCGACACTTAGCATACCGATTAGCGACCGTGAAACAATCACATCATGCCCATAGATCCAGACACTTATCCATCCAGTTGTAAAACAGTAAAACTATAATAATGTTTTGTTGATATATGACACAGATTTTATATTTGATTCGTTTGATTGTTTAAATAACTATGCATTTGCATATATACGACTAAGTAAATCGTCTTCCGATTATCTTCATTCATTTCTATTTCATGAAAATGGAATGAAAATATCATCGAGTAAATTTAATTGTTAAGGAATTCGAAATTTTGGTTAAAACTTATTGAAAACTTAATACAATAAACTTTCGATAACATGAACTAAAAATGGCTGTGTGAAATTTCATGTTTTATCGAAGATTTATACGTTATAGAGAGCTTATTAGATTTTATTTTAACCCGTTTTTCGATTATACTTCCATTTACTTTGAAACCAGCCACTATAACCTCAACGAATGCCGGCTATAAAGAAAAAACCAAGAATACCAAACTCCATTAACTCATTTCAATCCAAAAAAAAAAAAAAAAGAAATATTCTGTAGTTGTATTTACATAATATCGCATGAATCGTCACTATTTAATGAGTAACAACAACAACAAAAAAAACTAGATAGAAAAAGAATTTTAATTGATTTTAAAATAATTTTAATGTAAAAACGTAAATATCAGTTTAACGTTACATTAATTTAATGGTTACCTGGCCACAAAACATGGCTTAATACAAATGTTAATTTTTTTTTTTCTTCTTTCGTTTTTGTTTTGTTTTGTTCCAAAAATGATATTGTATATCGATGCCATTTAGATCGACTAAATTAATTTTAAATGATTTTTTTTTTTCAATTTTACTGGAGATACAATTACTAGATAGATTTGATCGATGCTCCGTTTATATAAAAAGTAAACACACACAGAAATTTAATGGTCTCTGTTAAATCGCGATAAAAGATTAAATTTAATTTTAACTGTTGTAAAATTTTCCAATTTTATTTTAATTTTTATTAATTGTAAAATTAGTTGATAAAAAAAAATGTGTGCAAATGTGTGTTGATATCAATGTTCTATTTATGATGAAAACTGATAAGCGACTAATGCAATAATAATTTATTAGTAATTCAATTTATGGAATTATGTAAGATTTTGTTGCTAACAAAATGGTTTTATTCATTATTAAAATTCTCGCTGTATTTGAATAAATAATTTTTTGTTTTGGAAATTTTTAAACTGCGGTGCACAAATTGAAGGAAAATGAGATTATGGCTTTTCTTGAAAATCTCTTTTGAGATATTTAATTCGCATTACTCATTCAGTGCGAAATATTTTGAGATCAGTTAGAAACAATATTTTTTTCTTTTTTTTCTTTTATTTTCTTCGATAACGAAAGTATTTTTATGAATGTTTTGTCAATTTATTTTATACTTGACAAAGTAAATTGTAAATGCGCTATCATTGAATTATCGTTTTGTCATAAAGCCTTTTTGCTGCAAATTTTTTATTGATAATATAAAATCAATTATGTATAAATATTTTCAATTCGTTGAATAAAGTTTATAACTCGATTTATATCGAATTGAATTACATCAAGAATAATATTACGACTTACGGAAAGCCATTAAAAGTTTTTGATGGAAATTTTCAATATTTTGAAACTTTTCGTTATAACTTTTCAGCTGATTCGCGTTTCATTTCAAAGTGTTCAAAATGTTCACAGTTTTTTCTAATTGTTTTTGCAGTCTAGCGGAAATTTAATGATGAATTTCTAGGTAATTGATTTCGTTTCGTATATATTTATTACCCTTATAAAAAAAAACGAAAAATATTTCTTATCAAATATGAATCTTTTCGAATAGTTTTCCAAGAAATGAAACATTGAACATTTCCAAAAATTTTGAAATTTCATGAAATATTTGTAATCTAATTAAATTATAGATTTGTAAATTGACTGATTTTTCTTTCGCGACTTTTAGTAGAGAGCTCACATAGAGGAGATAAAATACGTGTAAAGGAAAATATATTATTAATTGCATTCGCTCCTTGAAATACTTCTTGTATAAAAAAAAAATATCTTCACTTATTCGGAAGTTTTTTTTTTTTTTTTAAATTTCATTCTCATATCTCAATGAATGAAAAACACTACAAATAAATACAAAATAAACATACTTGTGGCCATAATTCATTATGGAAATTTGTTGAAAACTCTTCTAAAATTTTATGTTGATCAAGTGCTTTTAAATCCATTATAATTCTGAACTGTTTTAATATAATATATGTTGCACAATTTAAAATTGAAACTCAAGTTACACAAGTGACTTTTTATCACACTTGACAATAAATAAATAAATAAATAAATTTTTTAAAAAGAATAAAAGAAGTTTAACAGATGGTTTATGTATATGCTTACAAAACGTTTTCTAATTATCTATCAAAATTCACAGAATAAAATATGAAAAAATTATGTAAGCAGAGCAGAGCGCGCAAACAAACTTTCAAGTAGAACGATTGGTAAAAGACTAAGTATTACTCTTTGTCCGTAGGTATTATCGAATATAAATTCACAATTTTCAAGATTTTTTTTTTATATTATCTTTGAATTCACAAAATGGACATACGTGAGTAGTTCTGATTATTATTTTGTTTTTTTTTATCAACTCGCTAGATAGAAATGACAAACAGCGCAACGACCACAACGTCATCAAAACTACTGATAAGATTTGATTAGATAATTAAGCATTTGAGGCATTCGACACCACATTTACGATAAATAAAAATTTATTAAAAAATTATGATGAATTGCAAAAAAATAAAATAAAATTCTGTTTAAAAAAATAAGCCAAACACAAATTACAAAAATGATTATAAATGCTTTATTTGAAAAGACAAATGTTTAAATTCTACGATTACATCATAACACAAACTGTTATTACGTAGAAATATTTTGCTGGAATTATTAGTTGAAATTTATTTCGTATGATGTTACTTCTTTTTTGTTGTTGTTGGTAATTTATGATTATTGACTTTCTTTTTAGTTAATTTACCGAAATAAACGTTCGTCTATCTATTTTTAACATTATCTTTATCTAATCTAGCTGAGGATTGTCTTTGCTTGTCACGCATATCATAAATATGTTGCCAAAATAATTTAGAGCGCATTTATATTGAATTTTTTTTGTTATGTAGATATTTGGATAAGCCAGAGTTTATGTTATGACACCTGTTTTTTTTCTGTTTTGTTTATTTTTGTTTAATGCTATAGAATAGGTCGAATTTGGGAATACTCAATCCACTGTTCTACTGAGGACAAAGCATATGTCTGACACGGCGACACGTTGATCGTCAACTAGTAACGTTTTTACGTAATTCATCGCCTGAATAGCGTTTAAGGGAACAATGGAAAATCGGAATGAGTAATGAAGATATTCGAGAAGCTTTGAATGTAGATTCTATTGATGAAGCAGCAAGGAAGAGTAGGTTGAGGTGGTTTGGACATGTTTGTAGAATGGGTGAGAATACATTACCAAAAAGAGTTTTGAAGGTAGATGCTGTGTAGAAGATTTATAGACTCAGTTAAAGAGGATTTAATTGATAGAGATTTGATTTTAGATGATAGCGATCTTGAATTAACTAAGAATAGGCAGGAATGGAAGATGGTGATTATAGGACCTCACGCCGAAAGTCATTAAAGTATGGTGATGATGATGATGATGAAGAAATTATAAGATTTGAAGATAAAAGACAATTAACTAAATGCACCTCACTCACTAAAGTAACCTCAGTAATTATGTTTAATGAATTTATTAGTATTTTTTTTAAAAAAAAAAAAAGAAGAAATAAAAACACATCTCTTGATTGACGTAAGTAAACAGTATACCCTAATTTTGTTGTTGTTCAAAAAATCTAATATTTTTATTATTGCAACAACTGACAGTTTACTGTATTATTCCGTTTATATACAAAAAAAATGACATGACTCATTAACTATTTTAGAATAAAACAAAAAAAAAACGTCTATACAATTTAACTTTTATTTTCTACAAACACCTTTGCTTGACACACCTTAAACACAGTAAATTAACATGTGAATTGGTAAAAATTGTAATTAACACCAAACTCTTATCCCAAAAAGTAGTTAAGTGAATATACTTTATTTTTAATAGCACACAATATTTTTATCCAGCAAAATGAGCCGACTGCTGTTTTCGCATGCAAAACATTAATTAATAATTTTTTTTTTTTAGAATAGACATTTTTTGATGCAAATTCTACCATTTATAATTTTGTTGCTATTTTAAAACAGTCATTTCATTCATTCAAGAAAATTAAAATAAAACCATTTTAAACCATAGAGATCCATCAGTCATTACATCAATTCCAGCAGTAGTTAGCAACAATTATTTACATTTGGGCTCATGTAATGGTAAAATATAGTTTTATGTGTGAAGACGCTTAAATTTGTAATCATTTTTTTTTTTATGATATTCACGTTTTATGCCGTATAGAAAATGGTGCTCTTGTTTAGCGTTATTGGTTTAACCACATCTTGTTTTTTATTTTTTTTTATTTTCATTCGTGCGATTGTTTATTTTTATTTTTCATTTCAATGACGCTCATTAATTCATATTCTATTTCTGTACGTGTTTATTTTTTTTAGTTTTTTTATTTAATCAATGATCTTGGAAGTAAGTATACAATTTTAATGCAATAAAGACAATATAAATGAATCAATGATTGGAAGTTTCATGTCTCCAATTCCATCATATAATTGAAATATAAAATATTTAAGCAATAAAAATGTAATAAATAATCATACATTTGTTAAAAATTATGACGAAACTGAACTTAATAATGGATTTTAACATTAACTTGACATTATTTGATTTAAATACCCATCAGTCAGTAAAATCTTGATCAATTTAAATTAGATGCAATGTGAGTAGGTTATATGAAGATTAGCTCGATGGGCATTACGACTTCAACCGTACGACTACAAAATGACTCACCGTAATGGAAAATTTATGACCGTACCTGATGCACTATCCAGAGCCATCGATGCCATTGATTTGTCAACAATAAACGATTCTACCGACGATTGGTATCAACAGTTGAAATCAGTAGTAGACGACGAAATCTAACATATTTTACTTTCTATAAATACTTGCTAGTTGCTCCCATATATAAACAGACTGTTTCAGTTAAAAACTCCTTAATGCATTTAAATATAAACAGATACGAGATCAGGAGAACTGTAGAGAATTTTAAAACTAAAAATAAAATTATATTTAGATTGGTAAAAAAATGATTTAAAAATGGTTTAAAAGACCCAAACTGAAAAATCTCAACTGATGCAGATTCTCGCTTTACTTGTGTTGCGAATAGACCACCAAAACTAGTTAGAAATAAATATTTACGAATTTTAATTCAAAAGTCTATTCACTTTTTTTTATTCAATTTCCAAGACATACGTTACGTTTAAAGAATTCCTTCATTTTACAAAATAATTTCAGAAAGTTTTCATGAATTATAATTATTCAATAAAAACTCCTTCTATATGCCAACGACAAATAAAATACGTTTTCAAATAGTAAACCCAATATTTTTCCTATTCGTTGCCATTCTACTACAGACAATCAATAATATTTTATTGGTAGACCGCAATGTATAAATATACGATTCAAATCGATGGCTTCATGCTAAAAAAAAATTCGATTGCAATCAATATTATATATTTGGTTCAATATTATTTATAACGTTATTTTTCTTTAGGCCATTTCATATTCTAATGATAAAAGATTTCTCAATCAATTCATTTGTTAACCGCAAATTTTCTGACAGTGTACGCAAGTACTAAGTACTTATAGCTAAAGCTAAAGCTACTACTTATGAAAATAATCCAAAAAACAAAATTTAGGTTAATAATATTGGATTTCCTCTAATCTATCAGCTATTTATAGCCAAAGCTAACATCTTAATTTCTGTGGTTTCATTAACTAATACATAAAATATCATTTTCATTACAAATACAAATACAAATAAAAAAAAAAATCATTGACATGCAATGAGAATGAAATATTTACCTATTATAATAAATTTTACAAATATTCAAGTTAACGTATTTATTTTAGAAAATAAATATTTAGACACTTCTTCATTGTAATGTAGGAAAAATAAATCCAAAAGAAATAAAATAAATAATGGACCACCATCAACGAAACATTTTGAAAATATCTGTATTTTTTTTTAATATTGTGATGGAACAATGCTGAGATTTTCTATAAAATTTCTGCAATATATTTTATCTTTATTATTTTTTTTTCTCTTTAACATTATTTTTGTGTATCGTTTTTTTTCTTTTTTTTTTTATTATTTCTATAAATATAACGGTTTGTGTAATTTTAAACATTGATTACATTTTCATCGACAATTTATTTACCTTTTGTGCGTGAATATATTTAAAATTTAAATAACTATTTAAAGTGTCGCTCACATAAAATTTCATATCATCGCTTTTTTTTTTTTTTTTAGTGAAATATCAAAAACGATTTAATAGTTTTGAATGGTTTTCTTGAGATTATCAAGATGAAATTGTTTTGGTTTGAAATTGTAAATTCTCCGAGTAATGTTTAATATAGGCTGTGTGTGCCGAAAATAACAATTGGAAAAGTAATTTGCTGTAAATGTAAAAGAAACAAAAGCAAACCCATATATGGGAATTGTTGGAATTTTTTTGCTATAGTAAACCTGAAAAGGATATATTTCTGATAAAATTGATTAATATTTGAAAAACCATAGTTAGTTAGTTTTTTTTTTCACGAACGAGTCACAGTTTCTGGTTAGTTTCTTATAAATACTGAAAATTACTTCTTTTTATGAACTTTTTATACAGAATGAGTTGCAACGATAAAAAAAAAAAAAAAAAACTGACGTCATACAAATTTATCGACCATCATTTTCGTTGATTTACATATTTTTACTTATATTCTTTGCTTTTATGTTCATTTTATATTTTAACGCAAGGTTTTTACCACCACCGGCGTTCCAAGTTTAAATTAGAAACATAAAAGAGTTAATATTAAGTGCATATTAACCTTGTGCGTTTCCAGGAGGTCTCTTTTTTATTAAAACACTTACAAAATAGACGATATTTTGATAATTTCTGAAAAATTGTTTAGCTTCATCATAACTTTATTTATTTTACTTTTTTTTTATTTTCAGAAATTAAATATCTCAATACATAATAAAATTTAAATCAAAACTCATTCATTTATTACACATATAGGAGATTGGGTTCAATATATTTGGCACAATTAGTCCTATATTGATCAGTTTTTAGTTTTGTTCACGTTCTGGGACTTTTTTCCAATAAAAAAAAAAACAAAAAAAAAAATTAACTGCAAACGAAAGAAAAACGAAGACAACCTCGATTTAAGTCAAAATACATTGTTTTCATTGCAAAAATAAATCGATTGTTGATTATCGCTCATTGTTTCCACTTCACCTCACCATCCATCAATTAAACAAAACCAAAAAAAAAACCGAGTGTACAAATTAATAGAATGCTTTCTAAACATCCATGACCAAGCAAACACATATTCATCTAATCGCATATTTAACACACATGCTGGCAATGTAGCTAACAATTTCTTTTTCTTCGATTAATCACCAGCCACAATACAAATACAAAATAGTGGCACATCAACATCAAGCATTTCAAATAATAACAAAAAAAAAAAATTATTGACTATAAATTTAAGAATTTCAGATTCGCGCATTAAACGTTTTTATTAAATAAGAAAAAAAAAACCATATATTTATTCGCAATAAAAATATTATAAAAGCTAGTACACAGTTGTATAAAGTCATAGTGGCCGGGTATTCAATAGTTATTTAATGTCTAATACCTCAATGCGGAATCAAAGCAAACATGAAAGTCACGCAATTAATATAAAAAAAAAAAACAAATTTTGATTTACTTCTTGTGTGTAAAATCTTGGTAAAAAAAAGTAAATAAAAGCAAGTTAAGTTGTGGACAAGCGGCGATAATAATGTTGTAATACACAACGAAAATCGAATATATTTGAATTAATCGAGCTTATATACCCATTAAACACTTACGTTTTATTGCTTATGAGTTATATGGGTTTGTATTTGGATGTGAGATTTTTATAAAAAAAAAAAGTAGTGCATTTACGGTGAATTGAACAGATGGGAAAAATGCAAAATCACACATTTTTTTTTCTTGCTTTTAAACAAAACCGTTTTTAAATAAAGCATGCAATGAAAATTATTATGCATAAGATTTGGTATCAAAAGCAAACCGATTTAATAAAGCATTGCAACGGTTCATTTGAAATTGAAATGTTTTAATGATGAGCGGCCATAATTCGTCACCAATGCCAATGTGCTGAATATTCTAAATGGAATTTAACATTTTTTTTTTTGAATTAAAAATCAAGTTTACAATTTTTATTTATTATTATTATCTTTTTTTGTTTATGATCTGTTGGTTTTGCTCTATAATGTTTTTAATTCTGTTACTTCATTTCAGTCATCAAAGAAATAAAAAAAACCAACAAACAAACAAACAAACAAACAACAATTTAATACAGAGCAAGACTTGAAATCTGCTGCATTGTTCTGCACAAATTTGGTCTAAATCGATATTTTAAGCTTAAGTTTTGAAGTGTTTTTATGCAATATATGTGAAATATGTATGGATTATTGGATTATAGCACTGTCACAGTCACAGAATAAGTGAGTATGGGTTTAATTCTTTTTTCTTTTTTCATTTTTTTGTTGTCTGTCCCCCCACCTAATCTCGGGAACTAGTGGGCGAGTGCGGACTGGACCCCTACAACAGGCCCGTAGCTAGGGTGAAAATTTTGGGGGGGCTGAAGCCCCTGGCCGCCGGAGGCGATTTTTTTTAAACATGTTCTAAACGGCAGGAAATTGTATTTCCTGACGAGATGGAATGGTTTAAACCATGCCCCAATGCGAAGAAATATCCACATATATTAGAATATTTTGCAG
>JAABKK020050838.1:0-11691 GCA_011634745.2 Catotricha subobsoleta | reverse complement strand
TCACGATTTTTTATCATTTCTATGCATCACTACAAAAATGAAGCCCTGTACCAATTTATTGGCAGCTTGTTTTTCTTAATTTGTGCATGCACGTCTTACAGAAATATTTGTACAACACTCCGTGTAATCAGACTTTTAATTGAATTAATTAGTTTGTAAATATAGAAGTAAGTTTAACAAAATATTAATAAAATCTTTTAATGTTGTGAATTTTTGTGAAAATTATGCAATTTAAAAAGTTTTTAAAAATTAAAAACGCTTTATTTATTAAACTTTGAATAAGTAGGGGTCATCTGGAATCAAAACTGGCTAATTACATTTTTTGAAAAAAATACTATGGATATGAAAAATACTATAGACCATTAAACAAGATGAATATCGAGATATCAAAAATCAATATGCTATGGGTACAAAACAAACATGTTTTTGCACAAATATAATTCGGAATTTTGTTGGAAAACCAAAAAAACGAACTACGTAAGGTGACTGACAAATAGGAAATCGATCCCAAGGAACCTCTTTTTTATATTCCCGCCCGATGTTCTCAGGCGATGTTCAAAGCGTAGCAATACAAAAAAAAATGAAACGAAAATATATTTAAACAAAAAAATCGTATTGCGCTCAATTAAAATAAAAAAAAAATCCCTCCTTCGTTTTGGAAAATGTTTTATGTTTTATTTAAAATTATTTAATTAATACACCTACGATTTTTCAAAAGAAACTAAAAAAAATTATAGTAATAATTAGTTTTGAGAGGTGCGCTCTATGGTGCGTTTACGCAAAAAGAAAATCAACTAAATGAAATTCCATTAAGCGAATTATTTCTGCCTATATAAAGGCAAAGACAACAACAACAACAACAACAAACCACAACAATATATTAATGCTTGTTCAATGAATTATAAAATGTAAATAAAATAAGAAATATGTATGTAATTAAAATGTTTACGTTTTCGTCGGTAGCGTAAGTACCATTTTAGAAAAATATAAAACGGTTCACTCATCCATCATATCGTTTACCATGAAATTACACCAATTTGATTTTCTTTTTTTTATTTCTATTTTTTTTTTTGTATTTATCACACACAAGAGCGATTACATGGTTGATAAAATTTTAAATTTAACAATTTCTGTATGGAATCTGTATCGAACATCAATCAAGTCAAGGTTTCAGTGGCACACAAAAGTTCTATTCTGAATTTGTATGTTTAAAATTCACGTTTTTTTTTTTTTTTTTTTAAATATTCGATTTGTAAAAGAGTTGTCACGAAAAAAAAAATTGAATTTCAATCAAATTCCATTTAGGTACTTGATCAGATTTTATATTCTGAAAATGTAGAAAAACAAGTAAGTACTTGATGGTTTCGTTTGGTTGGTATAAAGTGATAAAGTTTAAAAACAAGTAAAATTAGACAATATAATTTAAATTTCAATGTGTATTCTAAGAATTTTAATCAATTTGGATGGACTTCGATTTAAAATTTTTTTAGAACTTTAATGTAGATTTTTATGTAATCAAGATTTTAATGGTGATGAAACAACACATTTTTTTTCTTTTGTTTGGATAATTTAGAGGTAAATACGATGATAAGTAATTTTATGGTTAAATGCAAAACAAAAAAGCTATTTGTTTAATCGAAATATTTTTGGTTTTTGTTTTGGCATTTGCGTGTTTCTTACCCAATAGGCATTTTTAGACTCTTATCAGTCTATAGACGGTCTATACGCTGAGTCTAAATCTTAAACTGGGTATAAACCGTATATAAAGTTAATGTAAACTTACTTTATATTTATAGACTACATTTAAAGTTAAGTCGAACTATAATGTAGTTTCAATGCGATATTTATACCTCATTTTATATTCGATATATATATAAATGAAACTACAAGTTTCATGTAGAAGAACGGATAGCACCAAAGGTAAGGACCATAGCTTGCAATCTCAAGGTCAGCGGTTCGAAACCCAACTAATTTGAAATTTAAACCAAAAATAAAACGGATAAAAACTGGATATATAGAAGGCTGCTGCAAACGACTATAAGAATAAACTGTAAAAATGAAAACAATTTTTTTTTTAAATTATTTTAGATCGTCTATAAACCGTCTAATGCCGATGTATAATCGGGACATTAAACCATATATAGATTGGCATTAAATCAATTTCATTAATCGAAAATTTAGACTGTTGACGGTCTATAAACCCGCATTAGACTACAAAATGCCTATTGGGTTATATATAAAAATATTTGGTATAATATATATTTTCTATAAGATATTTAGATCCTTTATTTACCTTATACTACCTTCTACTACTGTAGATCTCTATATTTTACTCCGTGACAATCAAATCCAAGACGTCCAAAATAAAATATAGAAATTTGCATTATATCCATAATTAGAATAGACAGCAATTACTTTGCACGAAAACAATATAACTTTTATTAGCTAATTCAAGCGATTCAACCGAAAAACCGTGTATTTATAAATTATCAAATTATGTTTCAAATAAAATTCATTATATTGTGTTTCTAAAATGGTCAGTAAAATAAAATGAAGCTCTAGGCGCGCATTTATATATGTTGCGGTTGTTTCACGGAATACAGAATTACAATATATATGAATGTATAAGGCCGTACACCAGCAGCATTCAGAAATGAGAAAATAAATAATTTAATTGAAATATGCAGCATGTTATTCATAAAAAGAAAAAAAAAAGGCTTAAATTTTTTATCGCTGAAAATCTTAACCAGCATTCATATTTTCATTTAAATATGTAAACACTTTTCTTATAATGGTATACAGAAAATAAATTATCATTATGTTAAGTATTTACAGTTAAATTTAAGTGACTTTCTAGATCATCACATATTCATTAATATACTATTTGACGATTTGTAATGACTAAAACTAAATGCATCAAACCAAAATCATAAATGGCTAATACGCACGACGACGCAGAAAAAAACAAAATCACATCATTCATAATATTATTAAAGTAGAAAAGCTTTTTCAATACAATAATCAGAAATCGCCATTAATATTAATTAATGCTGATTAAATATAATCAGATTACCTTCTTCACAGAGGCGTCCGATTTTGATCTTAACAGGCGGGTGCAAACATATGAACATCTTTTTTTTTAAAATAAAATTCAATCCATTACTCAAATTATTACTAATCACGAAACTGTAATATCACTTCTAATAATGTAATATGAAAAAAACATATGTCGATGGAGAAGAAACCGTTCTCTATCAATGTCATCATACACTACAAAACTAGATATTGATGTTTTCAATGCTCGAATTTTGAAGTGCAAAGTCTTCTATTTTCGTGAGAAAAATATATTATAGGTATCTTTATCACATCGTAAATTTAAACTGCTTAATAGATGGTCAATGACTTCGAAAAATATCGGTAAATATGCATCAGTTGATGTGTTACTGTCAAGCTTTCATGGAATTTTTCTTTGTCGGAGGAACAATTGATTCTCTTGATTCTCCGTTTCCATAATTTCATCAGTTATTTAGACTTTGTGATATCATATACATACAGCTTTTTTTGTTGAGAATTTTCAACTCTATTTATTACCGAAAATATTCAATCAGAATAGAAACAAGCTGCCAATTGAATTGGTACACGACTTCATTGCTGCACACGACATGCTTACAGTGTGCAACCCGATATCGATATTGCTGATTGATACAGGTTTCACTAACGCCGCACCTATAGAGAACTCGCGCGGCGCTACTGCCACCATCATTGACATAATAAATAGGCGCACGAAAACATGCAATATACAATTTAAAAAGTAAAAACAATTTAATAATTTTTTTGTTTTTGTTTTGTTTTAATAAATTAAAACACTTAAATACCCGAATAATTACCACCACGAATAATTTCTATAAAAATGTTCGAATATAATTGTGTGCAAATATATTATATTTTAATTAAATGCAAATTAATTGATAATAAAAGTTTGATTGTTGTATCGTTTTTTTCTCTTTTCTTTTTCTTTTTTTTTTCGTCTGTTTTTTATGTTTATGTATTTTATTTAAATAGGTTTCTAGGTGTTTATAACTTTATATGTGAAGCTAAATCTTAGGCATATTTAAAAATAAAAGTACTTATAATCTCATAAATGATACAAAAAAAAAATAAATAAATAAACAAGAGAAGAATTAAAAAGCAAAATAGTTTTTTGTTGTGGTTTATCAATTGTTTATAAAATGCCAACAATTTACATTGAATTTATTGTTTTAAATAATTTTATGTTTTTTTTTTTTTTTGTTTTCTGTTTGTTTGTTATTCGAGAATTACCTTCGATAAATATATAGAAAAAATTATGATATTTGCTCAGAAGAAAACAAACTTTTCATTTTCTCTTTGGAATGTTTTATTTAGAAAAGGAAAATATGTTTTAATTTTTTTTTTGTTAAAAAAAATTTCTGTGAGAATGAAAATGGATCTATTTGGTTTTTCTTACGGAATAAATTTGGATGTACGACAAATTTTGCTTTTGAAAGTGTTGCCTCTTGAATGGATCAAAAGATTGTTAGCATTAAACTCGCGAAAATTCTATACTGAAAATTGCTAAGCGTTGTCGTTCGTGCTCAATGAACAATATACTGGTTTTAAAAATCATCACGACAAAAAGAAAATCCGAATGAAATAATAAAAAAAATTTATAATAAATTCATCAATTCTACACATTAATTAATATCAATAATGAATATATATTTTTTTTTTGCAAATCACGATCAATTGAATGATTCTCGCATTTTACGCACACTGAGTTTATTTATATAATTTTTATTATATAAAAAAAAATATAACTAAATAAATACAATTTTTGTTTACTTTAACATTGTTTGACATTGGATTTTTTCTTATTTATTTATATTTTTTTTTTCAAATAAACAATATTTCTAATCAATTTATCGAAAATTTGAAAATATGATTATTTTTTGTTTAAAGTGATCACCATTTTTTTTTATGATTAAAATACCACAAACTTATCCAAAATAATTAAAACTGAAATATAGTTATTATATAAAAATATGAAACATAATCTTTTTTTATTTTGAAATCAATTTATACTTTATACTACTTTTTTCTGTGTGCAAGACTGGGTGCATGCAGCGCAATATTAATTATATAGAGTTTAGTTTGCGAAATATCTCTTTTTTATTGGAATGAAAACATTTGTTGAAATAGTTAAGGGAAATTTTTGAAAAGTTATCAAGAAAAAATACTTACAATAATTGTGGAAACATTATTAATTTTGCGTAGAACATGCAATAATTATCTATTTTCTTATTGCCTTGTTATGAATTCGATCGTGTGATCTTTTTTTTTCCATACAAATTCGAAATATAATGAAATATATGTTTATTATATATAGTTTTTATATTACGAGGAAATATTTGAAATGATGATTTGTAATATAAACAATAAATTCTTTTCGTTATTGTTAAAATATGATCGCAGATATGAGTATTCAAATGAATGATCGACTGTCTTTTTATTTAAGATATTCTCTTTGTTACAATTATAAAATAATTGAGTATTGGGATTTCTTTTTTCTTTTTGGATGGCACATTTACTTAGTTATAACTGATTAATATTTTCAATATATGTAATAATTAGTGGATTCGATTTAAACATGAAGTGCATTTAGTTATTGAACCTAAGGGCCCATGTAACATGGCTCAGGCTATTTCGCCTACGTCAGTTTAAATCCAGAGGGAGGTTTCCTACAGCTTTGATTTACCATTCGTTTAAAATGACTACGAGTAACTCCAGTTTCCTGTGCTCTATATTATTATATGTACTATAAGTGTACGAATTATATAAAAAATGTAATCACAGAAATGACTCATTTTCATTTCTCCAGACTAAGTGAACGGATTTTGATGTTTGATCCACCTTTGGATGCAGAATTCAGTCGATATTAATTCTGGTTTTGGTTACAACCTTTGGGTTCGTTTAAAATTCGTAAAAGAAAAGGTGAATATTTTAAAAACCAGTACACAGATTTTTTTTTTGATTTTTTGAACCGAAGCCAGATCAAAATCTAAATCTATATATTTTTACAAAAGCTAAGTGCAACAGAGTGGGTCAAATCTATCAAAATCACATAATCCTGAGATAAAGCAAAATAAAAAGTGAGCAACAAGTAAAATAAAAGAGGTATGCGTATAAATATATTTTGCATCTGCCAGAACTATGATTTTCTATTGCATTGTAATTCAGATCTTATTCGTCTGCAGAGAATCTTCTCTCGTTTTAAGTTTAATTATTGAATTCAACAGTATTTTTTACACATATTCCATTAAATTTCGTTTGTTTATGCCAACATTAAACAGCATAAAAGTGATCGCCATGTTCTCATAAAAAAAAATAATTATCAGAAAAAAAAGTACCATCTGCATCCAGATAGAAAATAGAATCTCACGTACGTTCATATATAAATATAATAAAGAAAAAAAAACTGTTCTAATGCTTATCGGCAGTTATACATGTGTTAACATGTATTCTATAACACAGAGTACAGTTATAAAAGAGGATGTTTAACTTTTATAACGAACAAACAAAAAAAGCATCCATTGCGTTGCATTTGTAATTTATTACTTGTTTGGCAGGTAAATGGAAAACAAATAAAACAAAAATAAAACAAAAAAAAAACAATATATGTAATAATAAAACAATCAAGAACATTATGCAATGTTTTCTTAATGTCAGATTGAATAAAAGGAATATAAATTACATTCCCACAATGCATAGGTATCTTATATGTGTATAAACTACAATATGGATTTATACGAAAATGTTGCTCACGTCTTAAGCTCGCGGTTTAACGTAAGTACAAGAAAATCATTAATAATAATAAAAAATATATTTATAAATAAATAAAAATTCAATTATGGCATAACACTTGCCGAATTAAACAAATCACTCTCATCATAAATTCGCTAACGTATTTTTGTTTTCTGCGAAAATCAACTTAAAACACCGCAACAAAATGAACCATAAAATAAAAATTTAAATGTTGGCTTATAAAAATATCCAGAGATATTTTAATGACACTTTACTTGAGGTTCAAGGTTTTGGCTTATGCACGCGACTATTTATAATCAACATTTTTTCATCTAAAGCTAAACGCAATAAAAAAAGAAGAAATATATTTAAAAAATAATAATAATAACCTTCAGGTCCCTTAAGACATTCCAATTCAATAGAATAATCCCAACAATCCATACTATTTAATCGGGACACTGGCGGTGGATTTATTTCCCAATACTCAACACCGTCTTTAGACGATGAGGATGACAATGACGTTTCCGGTGATGACACACTCATTTTGTTTTTTGTTTTTTTTTTGTTTGTAGTTTTTAATTTGCGTAACTAATTGTTATAAGTATAAACAAAAAAAACGGCACCTTTATTTCAGGAAATTTAATTAATTATAAACACCTGCACCACACAACACACGTTTGGTCTCTCCAATATTGTTATCTAATCAGTTACAATCTAACACCTTGCAAATCTTATCTTATTGAAGAACCAACAAAAAAAAAAAAAAAGAATTAGAAAAAATAATTAAATTAAACATTGATTGAATAAATTCATTTCACTGATAGTTCACGGACAAGTACAAAAAAAAAAAATAGAAAAAAACGATTTAATGTGGCATAGAAAGATGCGAGAACAGAAATGAAACTGGTTTTCCTGTATGCACTTTACACATTTAAAAAAAATAAAATAAAAAAAGAAGATATTGTTTGGTATGTACTTAATTACAAAGAAAATAACAAATTTTTCTTTTTCCTACCAAACACAAGTTTCAGTTTATATGGTACACAACATCACAACATAACATGCAAATTAATAATACCACACAACCTCATCAAAGCTCCCCATTAATTATTATTTATTAATAAAGATAAAGAGAAATAATAATAATAATACAATTTCCAAACGAAAACACAAAAAAAAAAATATTTTTTTTTTCTACTTTTCACTGCATTTTATGAATTTTCTGGTGCGGCAAAAATGTGTAACACTTTGTTTTGCTAGAGCTCTGATGATGAGGAAAAGTTCACAAGCCAATTCAACCATAACGAAGAATGTTTATAATTTGTTTGTGTTTTTTATTTATTTTATTTCTTTTTTTATTATTTATTTGTGTCTTCTATTTCTTATAACTTGATTTAATTTAATATTTCTTAGTTATTTATTTTATAGCCGCCTTGCCTTACAAATGTATATAAAAATATATCGATGTTCTGTTTCTTTTCTTTCGAAACAAACAAAAAAATTTCAAAACAAATTTTATAATAAATTCTTATTAACCAATAACGCGGGCGGGTGTTTTATATATGTAATTAAATTATTACTAACTTTGTTGTTATTTATAATATTTTTCTTCTTTTTTTTTTTCAAATATTTAAAACTTAGAAAATAACTAAACAACAAAAAAAAATTGAAATAAAATTATTCTTAAAATAAAATATACGCGCGCACCGGTATGTTCAATGTTTCGTCCACAACTGAATTGGGTATAAACTATAAATGGCAATCTCTTTAGTTTCGTTCAATGTTCAGGTAGGCAATAGTATATAGGATAGGTATGTGATTGTTGTAGTTGTGTAGTTACAATAAAAATGCACTATCGGTATTCGGCTTTTGAATTTTCAAATGTATATAACGAATGAAGCACTAAAAAGCAGGTGAATGAAACGATCGAAGGTAGATAAAGTATTTATTTTATTTTTTTCGTGGTGTTTATACTCTTATTTTGTTGGCATATATAATATTATAAAACAATGCATCTGGTACTGTGGGCTGCTTGGCTGTTTGTTATATTTTGTACGTTAGGTAAGTGTACATAAACTTTTGTACAAATGCAATTTATGTTCAGTTAAGGTATTCTGGTTATAAATATAATTTTGTGTTTTTTTTCTTTCTTATTTCTTATGGAATATCAGAATATTTAAATACATTTATTCTATTTTAGAGTTAAAAGGTATTCTGAATTCTGGTTTATTGGGTTATATATTTGCTAACCATAAAGAAATGGTTATTTGGTTGCATTTAATAATATTTTATTTTACATTATAGTGCTTTTTATAGAAATACTTCATGGCTTTACTTACGTTATTATTCAAATTTTGAAGTTACCTGAAGTTATTCTGACGTAAAATCAAACGTAGTTGAAAAAAATAGTACCTAAATACTTGAACTAACTCAAATGCTGATATTATATAATACATAATCAATAAAGCAATTCCAAATTGTCATTTTCGGTCGATTTCAAGCAGTGTTCGTCCAGATGATATTCTCTTAGATGAAAAATCATCTTAGATGATAGATGATCATCTTTTGGGTCATCTTAGATGAAAATGAAAATTAAAAGATTATCATCTATCATCTCATCTAAAGATGATTTTAGATGAGCATCTATCATCTAAGATGAAAAAAAAGTATCTGGACGAACACTGATTTCAAGTACTTTATGATACTTCATTGATTGATTGATACTCTACTTTGTATTTACATCAAAATAATTTCAACTTACGACACAGTTCATGCATGAATGACTCGGAATTTTGTTCCAAAAATTAAAAATAAAACTGCTTAAGCCGACTCATAGGAAACCGACAGCCTAAAAACTTCGAGAGTATTAAAAATGGATTCCATAGGGTGGTTTCTATGAGTCGACTTAAGCAGTTTTCTCAATTTAGTTTTCTCAGCACTAGACATAAAGTAATAAAGCTGTTAAAGCACGATGTGTATTATGCAGTATAGTTATGAATTATCTTAAAGATATTATAACGTCCGCTGTTTTATTAAAGTATGAAGTATATTCTTTTACCCCAGGTTATTGATTTCAGTTTTATGCAATTTTTAGTTTCATTGGATTGATTTAATTGCAAATAGAAAAGAAAACGTGCTTAAAACTTAAAAGTTCATTTTCAATCGAGTGAAATAATGCATATGGTTTTTGCTATATCAGCAAATCGCAATTTTGAATATTTAAACAAAACAAAACTTGTTTAAAAAGCCTATCAGAGGGCCATTCATAAATGACGTCCGCTTTTAAGAGAATTTTCTCAGATTCAGTATACAAATAATACATATATGTCGTTAAATATCAACTTATTCGCTATTTTTTTTAGAATGACTTACCTCCCATAATAGCCTCCCTGACAAGTGGGGGTAGGTCCGGCCAAAAATAGGAAATCACTGATATCTAGCGAGCGAAATATTCAATAAACAAAAATTAAGACAATCCTCCTTAAATGCGAAAGTCATTTATAGACTTACCCCTCAGTTTTCAGTTGCATATAAAAATTATTTAAACATTTCCATAACACGCAGCATTTGAATTCGTAATTAAATTTTATAATACGATTAGAAAAAAAAAATGTCTGTAATGTCTTACTATTTTTTAATTCGAATTCTTAAGAGCATGAAAAATCTAGTGTCAATAAACTAACGGTGTTTTTTTTTTTTTTTAATGAAAAACACGACTTGAAACCACGGTATGTAAATCCGGATTAGATTTTATGTAATAGCGAAAATAAATTAGCGCCAGATTATTAACTATCCATTAAGTAAATCAGTCAAAAAAAAAAAACTAATCTTTTGCAAATCATACAGCAAAAAAATAAAAAAAATGTATTGAATTGAAAGCGGTGTTTGTCTTTAAATTTAAATTACTTTATTAGGTGCTTTGTCATGGGTAAATAAATAAATTATGTTGTATATGGAAGTGTTTGTGAATTTGAGTATCATTTGATTAACGGCACATAATACAAAATGGATTTTAAATAACGAAAAACGTTAGTTAAATAAAACTACAACAACAACAATAACAACAAAAACTACCATATAAATTGTTGTAAATAGATTATCTAATAATTTATTATTGATTTTATGTGTTTGCATTTTATGAAAATGCAAATTAAATCAAATTCGCTCAATTATAAGCTGTTTTGCTTATTTTTGTGGTATTTAAATGGTCAGCAAGAAAATACTAAGAAAGGTTCATTTTAAATTAAAGAAAAATTCAATTTGGTTTATCAAAAAAAGTGAAAAGAGGAAAGCGCTGTCCCAAAATCGATTTTTCCGCTAACCAAAATTGTTTTTTTTTTGCTAACCAAATAAATTTTCTTTACTGACCAAATTATTTGTTCTCGCATTTTATTTTTAGTCTGTTCTTTTCCCAATGTTTTTTTTTTAATTTTATCTATTATTAGTGGCCAGATCGGGATAAAAGTTTTAGTATATTTTTGAGTGGCTAAGCCTGGATCTTGACCTCAAAAGGTCAAAGCACTATCGAGCTTTTTGTGATGATATTTTATAATAATATATTCGACTTTTCGTTCATACTTTATTACAAGGCATAAAATAAGAAAAATTCATTACTGCAAATCCTGGAGAAGCCAGAGGCGATTTTTTTTTCATTTACTAAGCCTAATTTACTTAGAAATTGACCACTAAATTATATAACATGTAGATGTACTAATAATAGTTTCTATTTTGTTGTAAATAAAAGGTCAATGGCAAGATTAATAATAATAATATAACTTCATATAATTTAAAAGTGTGACATCAATCGTATTAACATAAATAACATAATTTAATTTGTTATTGATAATCAAAATTTGAATTGTTTTGAAGCTG
>JAABKK020050827.1:0-11695 GCA_011634745.2 Catotricha subobsoleta | reverse complement strand
AAAATTACTCATTTTCAGGGTATACTTTTCTCAGGACTGAGTAAACGGATTTTGATGGTTGAGGTACCGTTAGACGCAGAATTTATTCGACATCAAAATATATAGGTTTTGGGCTTTTTTGGACCGTCAGGTCGAAAAATCAATAAAACAAATTTTTCGACAATTTCCGAAAACAGTTTTTTCCATATTTCGAACTGAAAAGCAAAACTGATCAAAACCAAAACCCATATATTTTGTCACAATTCCGAATCTGCGTCCAACGGTCAATCATCAAAATCCGTCCAGCCAATCCTCAAAAAAACCAAATCAAAGTAAGCAAAAAAAAAAAAAAATCACTATCCCTATACTTAATTTTTTTCATATGTATTTTATTTTTTTGACAATAAATTAAGCAAAGAAAGTCTATGAAAAATGCCAATTGAGGCACGTTTTCGCCTAAATTTATCGACACCAAATTTTGGGTATCTTCATTATGCACCAAATACAATTTTTTTTTGAGGTATGCTTCCAAAAATTCGAAAAAGTTGAAAACCCGGCTACCCTATAATATATATATTTCGGCCATGCAATTTTTCTCCTGAAACATTGGCAAGTATTCATAAACGTATTAAAGCTAATAGACTCATGCACGTTTAATTATTCATAATATACATTATTCTAGTACGTAAATCTTAAAAAAACAGTGTGGGTGCATCAGCATCTGTCTTTTATTATCAAAAGGTTTAAATCCTATACGGTTCATCATTTTCCCAAACGCTTATTTTGTTTATCATTCTTACGACTTCTAAAGTAATCAAGAATGATTAAATGGCTACAATTAGCGTAGAGACTTTTGGACGGTAGGGTATATTTAATTTTCAGTGAAAAGACATCAATAATAATAATATGTAATAGGATATCGTCGCTTGAACTCTTATCGTGTGTTGAAAAAAAAAATGCAAAGTATTATTGCTATTATTTCGCAAACGATGTCTTGGAGAGAAAAATTATCTATGACCAACTCCCATTTGTTCTTGAAGACCCAACATATAAACATCTAAAACATCGTACTCACCCAAAAATGTCCTTATAATAAGGTTTAGTGTAACATTCTTGAGTTGCAGTGATGATTGCTTATTAGGGTGCTGAAAACTTAAAATGATCGGGTCGTTGGAAAATTATGAGAAATTTTGTGTGGTTGAAAATGAAGTTCATTAATTTTTGACACAAATATATTTTTTTAATGTGGAGAAAACAAAAAACATTGTCAGTTTTTTTTTCATCCAATAGTCCTCCATCATGTATTTAAAAAAAAAAAAACTTTTATCGAATAGCTCGAAAATTCATAAAAAATCTATAAATAATATTTCTATACGGTTAATTTGCAAACTTTAATCCAATAGCTGAGAACTTTGGTTAAAGCTATTGAGCTTATTTTTCGTTTCTCGTATTATCTCAACAACCTGAACATTTTAAGCTTTCAGTACTCAAGAAATTCGACACTTTAATTTTCACATATAAAAATAGGTCACCCTACTGATGCTTATATACTCTATTTTCCAAACCAGGCATCGGAGAACAAAATCGTCCATGACAGATTTAATGTAAAATTTTGATCAACGTAAATTTATTTGATTATCTTTTGTATGGACAAAAGTTTCGTTTCCAAAAATAAATGGGGGTCGATGTTAGATCATTTTGCACCCGTTTGCTGATGCGCTCACTAAACATTGGTACCGTCGGCGTTTTATAAACCAGTCTTAACTTAAAAAATGACACATTTTCGGTGTCATGCAATAAATTAAACGACCTAAACTAAAATAATATAACGAAAATGAATTTAACCATTTTTGAAGTTACGACGATATAAGTAACTAATAAGAATATAATTTAAAAGAACTTGGGTTAAAAAAATTATTATTGCTAAAAACATAAAACAATTAAGCAATTATAAAATAATGCAAATAAATGAAACAATGATCTATTATTTGTATGAGTAAGAGAATATATCTATCTATATATTTAAATAATTACGTAGAAAATTTTATTTGTTATCTGGAGCCAATTTTTCAGATATTTTTAGCAAAAATAAAATTTTTGAGCCAGGCCTTTAAATTTAATTATATTTGTATTAATCATCTAGAATTAGATCGATCATCCAAGCACTACGAATTATTCATTTAATATTATTATGATTTTTTAATTTCTGTAATAATAATATTTTATGTAATTGTGGCATTATTTAACTATGAAGGGTCATGCTGGCATTCCTGGACCAAAAGGAGAAATAGGACCAAAGGGTCAAAAGGGTGAAACATCGATTAATGAAAAGGTAACAAAAAAAATTGAGAATTATTATTTATTAATAAGCGAAACCCGTTTTAAAATAAAATCTGTTAAAATATAAATAGATTAAACATCAGCACCAGCAGTCCAAAAATTTCGATTTTGCTAGCTCCAAAAGCATATTCAGATGTGACAAAAAGACTATTCTTAATTTTTTGATTTGAATTTATTAACATCTGCGCCAATCCAGTTGAAGTTGTGATTTTGAGTGTTTGTGTTTTTTCATCTTCTAAACACTATAACTTTTTGAATCGATTTACGAAACTTCAATATTTTTTTATTGTTATATTTGCAACAAGAAATTAATGTGAATAGGTAGTTAATGCTTGGGAACTTTTTTGTTGGAATAATACGTTCGAAATTTTATAAATTAAATTAAAGAAGAATTTGATTAAACCAAAAACCGTAAAATATAATTTATAAACATTGTCAGTAGTAATGTTTTATAAGTGTTGAAAGAGTTTGTGTAATTTATAATTTTAATTGCTAAAATACTGCAAAATACCAAAATTTATTAACACATTTCTTTCAGTAAGATATGCCTGTTCTATCATAATAGAAATAATCTCAACGTACAGTAAAAAAAAGTACGTCGATGAGAATGAGAGTGGTGTAATTGAAAATGAAATAACGCCGGAATTTTTTATTTTAAAAAAAATTAAATAACGCCGGAAAATCAAAAAAAAATTATATGAAATAACGCACAATAATTTCATTAATTTCATTAAAAAAGTGAAATACATAATACCGGAATTTTTTTAAATTTTAAACAGTGAAATGACGATGACATCTAGTATTATTTTACTCTTATCATAGTTCCCCCGCTAGGGATGAGCAGAAAATGAATTCTGTACATATTCACTTGGCTACCATTCACCACTATTCATTAGCCCAGGAAACGTATACTGCTTATATATCGACTTGGCTATACGATTCCACCATTCTGACATTTGCTTTGGTAAGCTATATTTTTTTAGATGGAAAATTGTGAATAAGGGATATAAAATCAAACTACGGGACAAATCATCCAAATAGGGGATGAAAAATCCAAATAGGGATAAGAAATCCAAAATAGAGAATAATATATTATTGTCGCCGAATTCTGTACGTATGTATTTTTAAAGCGTCCGCCTAGAATTTTTCCTCTTTACGAAAGCCTTACCTCGAATTCTGTACGCACGTATTTTTGGCTACGATTCCACCGTTCTAAGATCTATCACTATTTCACTCTTTTCATAGATCCCCCGTTAGGGCCCAGCAGAAATTGAATTCAATATACGTCGGCATGGCTACGATTTCACTATTCTGACTTATATTATTATCTGAGCGGAAAGCAAATTCTCTAAATATGTTAAAGAAAACAAATAAATCCGGCGTTACTTCACTTTTTAATGAAATAACACCGGAATTTTTTCCGACAATTTATATGTGATGGTGACTTACGCATTTTTACACAACTCTCATTGCCACCGGCTCAAATGTCCTAATGTTCAGTAAATAGAATTTGCCTTTATCAAAAATTAGTCTCCATCTCATCGTTACATACCTCTGTAATATACTTATCATTTTTCGTTTCTTAAAATTTCCAAATTGGTAATAATCTGCAGTTTTCGATCTATCTATCTATCTATAGAATATTTTGCATAATTAATAACCGGAATAATACTTTATAGGTATTTTAAGTAGCTATAATGAATAATTTCCTTTTAAATAATATTCAGAATAGATACGTAAATACATTTGATGACGTATAGACAGAGAATAATGTACAGTACAGTCTATTTTTACTTTTTAGCAACTTATTCGACATTTATTAGAAAAAGTCTAAATATAATGCTGCTGAAAATTGAAGAGGTTAAGTTTATTACTTATTTACTTTCCGGCTATATTTCGAAATTATTTTTACAAATCACTTTTCACTCTTTCTTATAAATATAAAATATTATATTTATAAAAAAAATTCTCTAGATAAATAATTTTTATTGAACAAAATCTAGCATTTTCCAAATAAAATAAAATATTATTACTAAATACAAAATGGTTTTCTCTTAATAAAAATATAGATTAAAGGAGAAAAAGGTGAAAGAGGAATAAGTGGCCGTGACGGTTTACCAGGCTTGCCTGCAACTGGCAATGCACAATATATTCCAGTACCTGGGCCACCTGGACCACCAGGTATAGTTAATACTAATGCCATAACTTTTAATTATTTAACTTGAAATTTATTTATTATTTAGGACCACCAGGTTCTAGCTCTCTAGGAGTTAATTATAGTGGTGGTATATCATTTTCAGGAAGTCGTTCAGGTATTATATAGAAATTATTTCTTTTTTTAATAAATTTATTTTATTTTAATAGTTTAAATATATTTTTATATATGTGTGATTATTATTATAATTTTAGTTTTTTAATATGCAAAAAAAATTACGCATTTGATTAATTTAACAGTCAGAAAATTATTATTTATTTTTTTTTCATACACCCAATAATCAATTTTTAGTCTAAAGATGGTTTACATACCAGTATTGTAGACTACAGTTTATATTCTGAAAATAGTCTAAAAATAGTTTAATAACCTATCTAATGTCCCGATTTATATTGGTATATATACCGGTTATATACAGTGTAAGATTGTTTGTTAAGTACGTAAGTATTTAAGTATTTGGGTTTATATGCGCAATATATTCGTTGTATATTCTGACTAAAAACTGTCAAATAAATATATAGTTTATTTTCTTATATTAACAATTAAAAAATAGTTATATATTCTTAAATTAGACGGTATTAGAACTATGGTACAAATAGAGTGAATAGAACGATTACTTGACAGCAGCTAGTTAGTAGTTGAGATATTTTTTTACAAATAATTTTGTGGTGGCGCCACACCTGCTTTTTGAAAAAAAAAACATACAACGCCTTCAAAAATATATGACTTTCCATAAATAGAGAACTAACGTGTAATAATCGGTCAATGCCGTCATGAGACTGTTTAAAACAAACCGTATATAGCTGTTATTATCCGACAAAATTGAAAACCGGATATCCGTATTCAAAATATCCGGTTTCAAGTTATCCGAAAATTCGATATCCGTAAATTTGAAAATCCGAAAAAACCGTCTATATCCGTTAAACCGCCAATATCCGCAGAACCGTCAATAACCGTAAGACAGTATATATACGAAAAGTATAAATATAATTATTTTCTCGTAATTGTATCATTTACGTGTACCGCTGCCCTGTCTTTTTTATCTAACATCCAGCACAAACTAAAAATGATTATAAAAAAAATGTATTTTGTATTTGTTTTATTATCCCTAAAAACGTTATAATCTAAAAACCGATTAAATACGCACTGAAAAAATAAACCGCCTTTAGACTAAGGCAGATCGTTTATAGTTTCCAAAAAGTTTTAAGAGAATGATTTTTTTTTTTTAAATTTTACTTTATGCTCAAAAGGAACTGGCCGATCAAGTTTTGATGAATTAAAAACCCTTAGAGATATAAAGTACCTTAAGGAACTCGATGAAGAAACTATTGAGGGTAATAATTGTTTATTTAATTAACTTTATTTACATTTAACATTTTGAAGTACTAAAATTAAATTATCATGTATATTTTTAGTTCATCATATGATTGAATTATATTTATTTATTATCCTTTCATATCCATAATATGTATATTAATATGTATGTAGAGTATTTAAACAGAACGTAATGCTCAACGCTGTTAATTTTTTTTTGGTATAAACCATTTTCTTTTTGTGCAATATGCTTGTTTGCTGCATTATTTTCATTAATTATTATTATAACAATTAATATTTCCTAAATTTATTTTAATGTATTGATAAGCCCGGGTATCTGTAAAATATATAAAATTATGTACGGTATAAATACAGTTAAACTAGTTAATATTGTGATAAAATAAACAAATCCGCATGTGTTTCATTTTATGTACAAATTATATCATAAAATCATTTTAATTAACTGTACCGATAATTATACTTTTAATTATATTGTAAAATACACCACTTAAATTATGGTTAGAAGCACATAATAATTAGCTAATTATAAATCAATTGATATTATATTTATGATATTTTTTTTGTGTTTAAATGTATTGAATGAATATACATCAGAATACAAAATGTATTATATCGATGGCTTAAATTCAAAATAAGTTAACCCACATTTTAAAAAAAAATCGGGAAAGATAAAAAAAAGAAGCTTTATACGCTTGCTACGTTAATGCAAGAAAATTTGTTTTCAAATTGTCGAAAAAATTGTATTTAATGACAAAATGTTGGACATTTTTGTTTAAAAGTCACCGTAGGATGATATCTAGCATCTTTTCCCATCATTAACCCATCGATATTCGATTGAAGATAAGATATTCTTCAGGCCATTATACTTTTTATTTGTTTATGCCTGAATACTTAATGTTTCTAAGATAAATGAATTTGAATTTGATTTCGTAATGTGAATTATAAAAAAGAAATCCTTTTCAGTACTGATAGGTCATATATTTTTTTTTTATTTGAACACCGTCTGGTTGACTAATAAAATAGTATGTTCAAAAAGCAAATTACGAATTCCGTCATGCAAGCACTGATTTTCTTTCGAAGAATGTTACCAGAATAAGTATGGTTTACCTAAGTTTATTAGGATCAAACTTAATATTCCATATTCCACTTTAGTTCATTTTGAGATAAATGGGAAAGCAATAAATTAAATACATGTTTAAATAAGCAAGAAAAGTGCAAGGAAAATAAATTTATAAACACAAATAGAATTATTTTTTCGTAATATTTTTACTTCATATTTGAGAAAAAAAGGTCAATGTTTCCAGGTTCAAAAAAAAAGGCCAGTACAATATATTTTCACAGAAATTTAATTCTGCGTCTTTTTAGTATATTTACCATCGAAATTGTGACAAAATATATGGGTTTTAGTTTTGATCAGTTTTGGTTTTTAGTTCTAAAATTCGAAAAAACCATTTTTGAAAATGGTCGTAAAAATTTGTTGATTTTCTTTTAAAGCAACTACGAACTAGTGTATTACCAAAAAAACAAAATTATATCATTCTGGGGGTATAAACCTTTAAATGACCGTATAACTAACTGAAAAATAAACCAATTTTCAACGTCGACGTCGATGGCTTCTTAGCTGCGTAAAAAATATCTATAAAAATGTGTAAAAAAAAAAAAAAACAAAACAATAAATCTCTAGCCTTCCTTATTCAACCCCTAAATTAACTTTAAATTCAATAAACGGTTTTCGTATATAAAAGTCGGTGGGGTAAGGGGAGCGCATGTAGAAAATAATTCACAATTAGTCTCAAAATATTTTTATTTTGCAATTATTTGTGACTACACACCATCAAAAAAAAAAAGTAATTTTCGATCAGCCCTAAATGCTTGTGCTACATTTAAATTAAACTAATTTCGCTATTGATGATGCATACAAAATACAAAATTTTATATGATGGCAGCCTGGAAATAAAATCGATGAAAAATATATTGCTATGAACAGCAAATACCTACGCAATAGCATAATAATTTATGTGGTTTAGCCATTGTTTCGAAATACCATCATATAAATTCTAAAATAAAATAATTTAATAAAAGATATAAAGAAGAAATATCTTATAAGAAACATTTCAGTTCTGATCGAATTTGATGTAATATTAGTTATATTTTAAACTATATTCAAATAAATATTATACAATCAAGGGAAGGATCGAGTTATTAATACATCTATCTATCTATATAACTATTCTGTGTTAATACAATGTTCGGTGAATCCGAAAACATTTTTCCTTATTCACAATTTGCAATATATAATATTATTTTTGTGTAATAAAAATTCAATATCATTTATTACAAACTTCGTCGATTTTTAGTTATTATTATTATTAATAATTTATAATATATACATTATGCGGACACTATTATATATTATGCGGTCGCAATTGTTTAGTTTTTTTATCTTTTTTTTTAATTGAATATTGAATAAGTAATGAATTATTTATTTTATATACATAAAACTGTTTCCAGAATTAATAGTCATATATGTAAATAAAAAAAAAAAAATTACCAAATCAAATTAATCTACATAATTTAATTAGTCTATTTATAGAATGCAAATTTATTTAGCCATGCCTTGATAAAAAAAAAAAAAGTGTTCATAGTGCGGATGCGATTAGCCCTTTTTTGTATATTGAATTGATGCAGAATTATGGAAAATAATACACTAATACAAAAATATTGTTGTTTGCTTAAAATAAGTAATGTGAGAAAAATAAACATAATCTACTCACTTTGCTGAGAAATGAACGCACTTCGAATAGTTAGATGATATCAAAGCGTGATTTTTTTTTTATCAGGTTGTCCACTGCTTCATATTTAAATGTGCGTGTAGTTTATATACACTATATACAGCGTGTGTGCCTCTGGTATCATGAAAACATTTAAAAATATTGATAATTTACTCCGTTGTTTTCATATATAAGAATACTTTTCGTCGTTGATCTGGCATTATGTGCTATCTGCAAATGTCACGAAGAGCATTATGTGCCATCTGCAAATGTCACGAAAAGCATTATGTGCCAACTGCAAATGTCACGAATGGCTTTAGGTGATATCGGCAAATGTTACGAAATGCAAAAAGGTGTATAATGTTCTTCGTAACATATGCCATTCGTGACATTTGCAGATGGCACATAATGCTTTTCGTGACATTTGCAGTTGGCACATAATGCTTTTCGTGACATTTGCAGATAGCACATAATGCCAGATCAACGACGTTTTGTTTCACAAGAACTACTTTTTTTTACACAAAAAGTCATATTTTAGTTATACGAGTATATAGATACTATTGACATTGAAGCAGGAGCATACAGCGCGCGTCAAAAGTATATCTATCTCAAGATTTTTTTTTAATTATAGTGAAAAAAAATTAAGTTTCGATTATTGAATTATAAAAGCACGCTTATTTCATAATTCCTTGTTCAATTCTACACTATCATAAACAAAAAATATATCAATCCTGAAAGACATAGTATTTTTTTTTTTAAAAAAATCAATTCATTTAGGGTCCAAAAAAGGTGTGTCAAAATATTTTTCACTAACATTAGAAGACTCTTGAGGTAGATATACTTTTGACGCGCACTGTATTTTAATTTATGCTTTTTTTTTTATCTGAAATCAGATTTGATATTTTTATTTATAAATTTCAATTAACAAGTTAAAAAATTACGTATATATATATATTTTTTTGTTTGGCAGTTGTGATGCGCGAGTATTTAAAATAGCCAACTGGATATAATATATTTCAATATAACTTGCAATGGTTTTAAGAGTAAAAATAAAATGTTTTTTTTTTCTTTTTTTTGAAATATATTTGCTATTTAAAGCTTTTTCCAATTTGTATCCATATGCAATACTGTGAATAGTTAATCACTATTCAGTTAAAATCAATTAATTTTTTATTGATGTTATAAGTATATGTTGCAAACAACAATTTTAGCCAATTTGATATTTGCGGTGAAATGAATATATAAATAAATGTATACGATAAAAATTTAATTAATGAATTTAAGACAATATTAATTTGAAATTTATACGATTTTATTTTGTAGGATCAAGTTCTAATGGCGATCGTTTTTATAAGTCAACACCCTCAAGTACAAAAATTATTCCCGGATCTGTTACATTTAAGACTGTTGATGCTATGACAAAGGTAAGAATTAAATTTAAGACGAACTTTGACATTCAGCGAAATTTATTATTATTTATTTTTGAAAGAATTGTTTGTCAGCTACATACATTTTAAGAAAATTAGTTCATTTTATTCGCCTTTATTTAAAAAAAAATCAAAATCCATTTAAAATCATTTTCTTGTTTTACTTGTAAAAGATGTCTGGTGTGAGTCCAGTGGGAACGATTGCGTACATAATTGATGAAGAAGCAGTTTTAGTTCGGGTGAACAAGGGCTGGCAATACATAGCTGTAAGTACCAATTTTATAACAAATTCAATGTGGTGTTTGTTTTTTTTTTTACTGGGATGGTTGATAGTTAATGTTGTCCAATATTTTATATGTCAAAATTAGAGAAAACGAGAATAATAATTTATTTGACTTGCTTACTCACTTATGGTAGCAAAAGAAAATGTATGTGCGTTGTGTTCGCATATATTCGCCAACATACAAAATTATTTCATTTATTAGATACAATCAATCAGTTGTAATATTTAACAATTTTATACGGACTTTATATTTAGTATATCTAACTAGACCATATCGTTAAGAATATAAAAACAAAGTAAAAAAAAAAACATATATAGCTACTAAAATATAAATTGAAAATGTATGGTTACTATTTACCATATTCTAGATCAAATTTTTCCATGAAATAATTCACTTTAGTGAATTGGTTTTCTTGCTTTTAGATGGTTTTAAAAATATATGAACCTTTGCTATAAATTGTTGATGGATTTGTATTTTTAAATGATTAAATACCGCTAGGCTTCTAATAATTTGTTAAAGACAAATCATAACTTTATAAACTTTTCTGTATCAGCAGTTTAATAAGAGCAGTCGACAACATGTTTAAAAGTTATTAGTTTATTGTTGAAATTTTAAAAACGTTGTTTTATTTTCTTATAATTGATCTTTACTTAATATTATCTCAATAGTTAAAATTGAACACCCCAAAAATATTGACTATATAATATTGAATATATTGACTATCAATATCCAGCGAGGTGTTATAACCCCCAAAGTCATAACCCCCAAATGGAAAAGGTCATAACCTCCAAATAAATTTGTGGGTTAATTCTCTTTTTTTTGGGTTTTAATCCCCAAAAAACTGTTTTGGGGGAAAAAACCAATTAATGGTTATAACACCCAAAAAATAAAAAAAACGAGTTATATCCCCCAAATGGAAAAAGTCGTAACCCCCAAATTAATTCCCAATTTTTGGGTATTAACCCCCAAAAAACTGTTTTGGGGGTTAAAATCAATTAATGGTTATAACACCCAAATAAAAAATAAAAATAAATTGTAACCCCCAAACTGAATTTCTGCTGAGCCCTAGCGGGGTAACTATGAAAAGAGTGAAATAGTACTAGATATCAGGAATGGTAAGATCGTAGCCGAGTCGATTTATACAGAATATAAATTTACCAATAACCAATGCTTCATTTTTTTCAAAGTTTGGCCGAATTTCTCAAAAATGAAAGTAAAATTTGACCGATAGTTTTATTTTTTTCCCTTCGAAACTTACTCCTCTCAAAAAAAAATAGCGTGCGCATCTATGATTATAACCCACAACTTCTAGCATTTAAGAACAATTAAAGAAAATAATAATTTATT
>JAABKK020050826.1:28822-39453 GCA_011634745.2 Catotricha subobsoleta | reverse complement strand
CAATATTTTTTTTGGGCCTGACATTAGAACAATGGAAAAGTGAGCCACGAGCCGTTTGACTTTTGTAGTCAATTGAATTTTTTTTTTACTCTAATTTCCCCCCTCCCCCCTTTTAGGAATCAAAAGCGCGCGCACCTCTGGGTATACGAATAAATTCGTATGATTTCAAGAATAAGGGTCCTGGTGTATATTACAAATAATAAAAGACTTGTTTGCGACTGAAGTGAGGGCATTTTGTTTTCACACATTTTATAATCGAAATCGAAATGGGGCCGCGAGATCATATTCCAGTGAGGCTTGTACCTTCCCAGTCCGCCACAGAACAACAGTTACAATTGAACACTTGAACACTTTAAGGATCAAACCTCTTTTTTCCTCGTTAACAGTTTACAGAAATTTGTATACATTTTATATTGATGCAGATATGAACGATTTATTACAATAGCTTGTCTGTTTTAAGGATTAAAATTAGAACTCAGAAAATAACAAAAATAAAGAAAAGCAAGAACCAGACTTGAATTCGAGGTAAAACTGTTTATTAACAAAATCACACAAATAGAATAACATTTTCTTACGTTCATCTAAAAATAAAAAAAAAAAAACAGTTTAACATTGAAGGTTTTCAGAATTTTTTTTTGTAACTATATAGATGTGAAATATAATTTATGGATGTAATATTGTGCAAACGTTAAAGCTATATCATATAATATATAACATTCAGGTTCAGAGCTATGAATATATATTACAATGTGTTATGTACCTACTATTGTATACCCTTTTATGTGATCGGGTTCAAGCAAAATAAAAACAGCAGAAAAAAAAATAGAATGTTCAAAACAAAACACATAAAGTGTACTTACAAAAAAGGGTTGCATATTTGAGATAAAGCAAATGTGACAAATGTTAACGAGAGCAAAAGACATGAGGAGCATGGTAAAATGGTAATAGTGAAGGGTACATAAAACGCACAATAATATATAAAATTGATATTTAACTGAATATGATGTAGTAAATAAATATAGCGTGGGTACAAAATACAATACAGCATTCAACGAAAACGTTGCGATATATGATATGGCATTTGGATATAGAATAGATGTGGATGTACATATTTTCAATACAAAAAGAAAGGAAGAAAAATAAATATAAGAAGATTCTTCATAAACGGAAAAAAAAATATGAGTGTTTGGAAAAAGTGTAGGTATATGAATGAAGCGCATGTGACTATTTATGGTGTTTTGGTATATTATATCCGCCGTCGTTAAAATGGGGTGAAAGAATGTTACGACAACTTTTATACCGTTTTTGTGGCGCCAAAAAGAAATGGTATATGCTATGTTCACAAAGAAAATAAGGGAGATGGAAATTCATCTTAAAGAGAGTTTTTCTAAAGAAAAACTAACCAAGACATTGTGAGAAAGGGAGCGAAACTTTTTCTATCAGCGAAAAAGAAGAGGTTATGAGATTTTTTAGTGCGTTTAAAGAAATCTTAAATTCAATGAAAAACAGAGACAAAAATGTTTACATTATGCGAATATGATATTGTAGAAAAATGTATAGCAAAAATTTATATGAATGTATCGGTTTTTATACAAGCAGCTCTCAACGACGATGTCGTAAGCATTAAAATGTATATAGTGAGTATAGATATATTATTTTCGGTTTTGAAAAGAAGACGTTTAGAGGTTTGCGGAGGACGTAGTGGTGCACCAAAGAGGCAACCACCGAACGACGACGATGTGGCTGAAAAATGTACTACTTCGGTGGTTGATGTTAAGACTCCGCCTTCATTTTGAGGCTTTTTTTTGTAGGTGGTAAAATGCGACCCTTTAATCGTAAAATAGAACTCACCTTTTACCTCTAACTCTCTATAAAGAAACTGTATTGTACCTACAGAAACAGCAAAAAGAAAAAAAAATAACAACAAAAAAAAAACATCTTGAAGATTTCTTAACCGACACTAACTTTTCTCTCCGTCCCCGCCACAATATTTAGCCGCAATACATTGGTGCAGACCGTCCACAAGACAAGACACTCTATAGGTATTCACTATTCACATATCTATAGTATAGAATATATTTGCGCCAAGTAGAGGTATTATAGAAAAAAGCAACAACAATATGAGAAACATAAAATTTTTTGGGGCCAAATGAAAAATAAAATGGTTAGGTTTGCGGAGGCGGGAAGTGGGTTCGCGCGAATTGTAGATGATGATGATGATGATGTGGACGGTTTCGGTTACCGCAGATAGTCTTGGAATGTTGTGGGTTACGTTAGTATCGATCATAACGTCGTTGTTAAATATTATATCGAACGGTTCTTTTTCACTCTAATTTACAAAAAAGTCAGTTCTAATAAAAAAAAAAAACAAAAAACAAATAAACAATTCAGTCGTCTTTAATTAATGTTTTTGGGCCATTTCTGACGAGACGATAAGTAATTAATTATATATGTGATAATTTGTGCGGGAATAAAAATAGACAATGAGTTAATTAGTGAATACATAAATATAAATATTGTGGATAATGAATTTGTATTGAAATGAAATAAATTTGTGAACGAAATTTTTTTTAACAACATTACATTGGATAATACTTTTTTTTCTTAATAATTGTAGGTACATAAATCCTAAATAGAAAATTATATAAAAATATACTATTTTGCATATTTATATTGAATTTATAAGAAATATTAAAAACCCCTATGATTTTCGAATAAAATATTAATTTAAGCGATCTCATCTTCTAATTTCAAAAATGTACTTTCATATTGCGTTGACTTGATGAATGTCCGGAATATTATATCTCCGAGTCATCATCAATAATAATTTGAGGTTCATTATATTTTATACATATACGTTTAACAATACCAACAATTCAAATCTAAACGAACATTAGTTTCCATTGCGCATAAAATTTACTATAAACACATTTCTTGCAATCCTATGAAATGATTAACGACATTTCATGTTTTTCTTCATTGTCCGCAAAGATAATTTTCAGTTTAAACAATTATTGCGTAAAATAGTAAGCGAAAAATGGACATTTGTACGATAAGTGTGGATTTATTCCTGTAGCTAATAAGCAGTTTTCGTGTAAAAATGATTTCAGTAATTTCCAATTCATTCCATGGCTATATGAAAAAATCTGCACATCTGCATCTTTTGGTCAAAAGCAAATTTGCGAACACTGGTTAATGCACCAGTAAATGAATTGAGAAATTCGTGAAACATATATTATATAATTTCTCTCTATATTCATAATTTAAACCAAAATCTGAACATTTATATATCTCATATAATTCCTCACATAATTTACACTTATTTAAAATATGATGGAAAACAAACTATTCAGTAAAATTGAAATAAAACATTTAAATTATAATATAAGTACTATTTGTACATTCTGCACATACGAAAATCTGTGGCACAGTGAAAATATTTACAAAACGGAAATGCAATAATTAACATTTATTCTCTACCTTTGCTGTAAATTTTATAACTAATATTGTGGCAGCGGATATTAAAGCAGAACAAAACATTTTTCATACATTATGATGTATTCTGAATACTTTACTAACCATTGTGGTGCTTGCTACACACACATTTTCATGTGAATCAAATATGAAATATATTCTGGCGCGTATTTGAAAATTTTATTCACATAAGCGAAATATTTATTATCTTAACGGTTAAAAACGTTAATAAAAGTTTAGTTATAATATGTCAATTAATTCAGTTTTAATTACATTATTTACTACGCATAATTCTATTGCAATATATGAGTACGTAATTCCACATATATCTCATATATTTCTATATTTTCAACGTAGATATATTGAACATTCATATTCACCTACCTATATTCCTATATATTGCATGTTTTGTTCAATATCCAACAATAAATTTTCCAACAAACTAATAATAACAAAATGTTATTGGAATAAGAGTTTCATGTAAAATTCATGGCACCTAAAACATATATAATTATAACAATCAATATATATATATATATATCTACCATTTGCAGTGTTAAAAACATAAACAGCCGTTACAACATACACAATATTTTAACAAAATATACGGAAAATAATCATATGCCTGAAAAATGTATGTACACTTATACACCTATATTTAAACGAAATAGTATTCTGGCTGGTATAGCGAAATGCCCTCTACTTTTTTTTAATTTTTTTTTTTTTTGCAATAAGCTTTTGTGAAACAACCTCTAATTAGTATATCGCTACACTATATTACTTTAGCCTCCGATATACACAATGTGTGTCTGCTCTGCATTGTATTCATATGGTCACATATAGGAAAATCGGATCATATAAATCGCCTATATAATGATCTAATTCGGTTCTGTGGAAAATCACTGGTGTGGTTGATGTGGTCACGCCCTCATAAAGAACCAAAAAAATTTTTTTTTTTTATAAACATGTACTTGTACATGGTACGCGGCTATCGTTATTTTACTTATAAATACCTATTAATATTGGACACAATACTAATACATCGCGCTAACTAGATTGCAACTTTTTTTTTTCGCGAATTACTTTATGCCAGACTACAAACTATATACCAGTAACGATACATATTAAAATTCTGTTAAACTATTCACTATGTCTGTCTTTTGCACTCATTCAGATACAAAAAAATAATACACCAGATGATGGTGGTTGCGTTTGTGTTTCAACTAAAGTTAATTACAATTCATACTCACAAATTATTACGTTTAACTCTTTTCAAATTAACTAAAATTTATTTCATACATATATTTTGTCGTGTATAGCGCCCTCTTTCTATTTAATATCATTGCTGTATGTAATGTGTATTATGCATCTGCAAACACAATAACAAAATATATTCATTTCATAATATTGTACGAAATGCTAATTTATAGCAATCTCAAAATATATTCAACAAGCTATGCTTTATTTTGGTTTTATTTTTTATATTTTTTTTCAATTATTTTTCTTCTCTGGCTTTTAAGCATTAACCGCGCTTAGTTTCAAATTGGTTTTACGTTATTAACCGATTGTTGCGGTGATGGCAGCGTGGAAAATGAGTTAACCAAGTTTTTATGGTTTTGCATATTCTACACAATAATATACGAGTGACTAGCTAAATTGTGCTATAAACTAAATCCGGAAAAACTGTTTAATAAACACAAATATTCATTACGAATATGTGCGGTGATGTTATATTTTCAATATTTATATTCAAATATATACGCAGTCAAATAAAATAGCATTTATTTACCTGTAAACCTGTTGAATTTGTGATATTGGTGACGGAATGTTCACAAAAGGTATTTTTTTTTTTTTTTATATTTTGTGTGATATTGAAATATCGTAGACGGGCGGGTGCTATGGCAGTTACTTTTGTACAAGAATTCCAAAACATATATGTACTTTACTATAGATATGACAATATGTTCAAACGTTGTCGATGTTAATATCTCAAATCAAAGTCAAATGCGGTATTTTGAATGCGTGCTCTCTTATATATAAGATAATGTATATGAATATTGAATGTGACTAGATTTTCTTTTTGATCTTCAATAAAGCGATTGTAATAAAGTGATGATATTCAAATATTGTGTTGATATGTTGGTGTGTATAAGACATCTAGAACTCTTTGCAAAAGGGGGAATATATGGATACATATTTTAAATTTTCACACAAAAACTGTCAATTTCAGAGAATGTAGCTTTTTATTTAGATATTCTCAGTTTTCTTCTTTTTTTTTTAATATCGTTGGTTTCTTTTAAATAAAGACTTTTGTAGGATAAAAAAAAATTCGTCTACTTCATTTTATTTCAATTCTATCGAATTGGAAAATTCCTAAAGTCTTCAACATAACTTTTCGTTTGAAAATATTTTTTCTTAAATGTGCAGTTTTTATAGTATCACGTATGGTAAAATACGATATAGATTTTCTTTTTGTTACTATACACCGCTTAGAGTTAAAAGACATCACATAGCAAAAAGCTTAATTTTCCGATGTTTAAGTTATAGAGATTTTGTGGAAATTTAAATTGCTTCCATTTATCTGTAGTAGCAAATAATCTCCAACAAACAAGATTTCTTCATAATTTCGTACCGAAACAAATGACATAAAACGTTATGGGTTTGTTTCAGCTTTCAATAGCATTTAATTCTTAATTTTCTTAAGAAATCGATTTCATTCAGCGAGCTTTAGGTGTGAATTCTAAAAATTCTTATTGGAGTATAGTTTGATTCAGAAAATTCTTATCTTTTATTATATAATAATTAATTCATAGTTTTATAAAAACAGTTTATTTATTTCGCTTGCAAATAATTTTTCTGAAATATATTTTCTATTTAAATTAGTAGATTTCATATTAATGTGAATTTCACAACTGGATGTTGTAATCGACGAGAATTCCATAATATTTATAGCCAACACAAATAACACTTATAGTTCTCATAAATTTATCCAGTTAGTCTCTAATCAATGACATAAATTTATTGACACGCAAAAACATTTCTTTGATCAGCAAAATATTTTTAATTAAAAACAAAATGACCAAAATATAATAAAATGGCATAATATAAAATGTAATTGTAATTAAATTTAAAACAGATAAATACAAATCAATTGGTGCAACAATAATAATAACTTATTTATGAAATAAACTGAATTATGCATTTAGCAACCGAAGTGACCTCAACTACAAATCAGGTATCAATGGATGCGCCTGTTATGAATAATAAAACAAATAATAATCACAATAATAGCAATAACCAAAATAATAATAGTAATAATAATAATAATAATAGTAATAGTAATATATTAACGGCAGAAACATTAGCCGAACGTACATTAGAAGGACTTTTAGCTGAACATCCGGGAGAACTTGTGCGAACAGGATCACCACATATTGTAATAATAACACATCAATAATAATAAAACACATTTCAAATAAACCAAAAAAGAAAAAAAAAAACAAAAACAAATGAAATCAATATTTACAGGTTTGTACAACATTACCAAATCACTGGAGATCAAATAAAACACTACCCGTTGCATTTAAAGTGGTTGCATTAGGTGATGTTGGTGATGGAACGCTAGTCACTGTGATGGCCGGTAATGATGAAAATTTTTGCGGTGAACTTAGAAATTGTACAGCTGTTATGAAAAATCAAGTAGCCAAATTTAATGATTTACGATTTGTTGGTCGCAGTGGACGAGGTAAGTTTATCAAAAAAAAACAAAAAAAAAAAACATTTTAACTAAACCCTTATTGCAGAAAGAAAAAACTGTTTGGTGTTAAAACGTTAAAAAATAATGTTGTTTAAATTCGTTAAACAAATAATGAGAGTGCTAATCACGATAAAAAAAAAACATGTTCAAAGTGCCATAAATTATCAAACGTTTTACCCTCAATTTTCTTCCATTTTAAATGTTTGCAATTTAATTCCTTGTTCTTTTTTCTTGTCTGTCTGTCGACTTTGTTCATAACTCGCGAATTTAATGAAGAAAATAAGAGAGAAAAAAAAACTTTCATGATGGGGACATTTCATTTTAACATGTAGCATTCGAATCGCGGCTTTGATTGCTCTTGGCTAATTCCAATTGCTCATATATTTTATTTTATTTTTCATCCTCTTTAAATGTTTGTATTTTATATTAACGATAGGTACCCGAACATAGAAGAACATAGTATTCGAAATCGTTCATTTAAGTGACTCAATACTTTTATAAATAAAATATATGGTATAGAAAAAGTTAACTGAGGTAAATTTCATTACATAGAAAGAAGTCAAGCGTTATTTTTATTCGTTACTTTTTTTTTTGTTGTTAATTTTTCAAGAAAAATTTCTAGAATTTTTATTCTAATGTTTTTAAAAACTAAAAAAAGAAGAAAAAAAAAAAAATAAAATAAAAAAAAAATTCCGCTGTGGATAGGATTCGAACCTACGCGGGTAGAACCCAATGGATTTCAAGTCCATCTCCTTAACCACTCGGACACCACAGCCATGTAGAAATTGCGTCCAATATACATCATATTTTACTGAATATGTGTTATAGAAAAAAATAATATAATCTATTTATATATTTAATGGCCTAAGTAAGTATTTATTGTAAACATACAAAATCATATATAAGTAATATTATATAGCGCGGTATCCATTTCACACGTATTAAGTATACGACGATCCATTGTTAAACACATATTTTGTATTATGAATATACTTTTTAGTTTATGTCTGGTTTAGAAAAAAAATAATTAAAACAAAATAAATAAATATTTCTCTGATAAGAGTTAAATATAATTACGTCTATATGACACAATAACACCGATTAAATTTTGTTTTCTCACATCAGTTAGGTAAGCATTTTTTGTTTTATTTGCATACAATTAAATAATAACGGGTCAGTTTTACAGACACACAAACAGATATTATTTTATTCTATATTATCGAATGATATTGAAAATTTTCAAATGAATATAATTTTTTATGACTTTTATTATAAGTATAAAGTCTTCTTAACTATTTTTTTTATGTATTATAAAGAATTTAGAAATAAATTGAGATAAATTGTTTAATTTCTATCAATATACACAACATGAAATAGATTTTAATGCGCATTAATATCTGTTTCCAGAGGTATTCCAGTTTAATTAAAATGAATAATTAAACAAATAATATGTTTACGGGATTCATATAATATACAATTCAGTTCTGTAAATCGTATCGATAAATTATATTTAATGTGTGTGTTCTAAATATTATATACGTTGAATTGTATGTTAGGTTAATTCGTTTGCATATTGAATATATTGAATAAAATAGGAAAATAAATTGAGTGTAAAAGTGGATTTTAGACCTTGACAGAACCATAAGAAAATTTAACACAAATTTAGGGAGCCAAAATCAAAACCGCTTAAAAAAAAAACATTGATTTAAATATTATTTATACATAATTAAATGTGTTAATGTGTATTTTTTTTCTTTGTGTAGAGCTGCGTCTATCTGTACCTAATAAATATCACCTTGAATAATATTATACTTACACATGTTTCATGTTATGTATAGATTTAGATGACGAATATTTTATTATACAAATGCGAAAACAAAAAACAATCAAAACAAAGAAATTTTAAAATTTTCATTATTTAGAACGTTTCTCAATTCATATAATTGTTTGCTAAATTTCTGCTTAATTTGAAACTAAATCCAATTGAGCCACCGTCAGACGGGGCCAAGCGGGTGGTAGTTAAATTGTTGTCAGTAAAAGAATTCAAAATAGTCAGTAAAAAGATTAAAAACTGTCAGCATTTTGCGATATATAACTTGGTAAAGGAAGTATTGACAAAAATAAAATGATAATGTGATCATAGAACGGTGGTAGTCCTAGCGGTAGAACCATGTAAACAATGAAAAAAAGTCAATTTTGTTGGTTTGCAATGAATATAATATTCACAGACTAAATAATAAGTTTAACGATGTCTGACGGTATCTAAATTAAATTGAACAATCGAAATTCTTTCAGTTTTGTTTTTTTTATCGATTACTTACTAATTTTTTCATTTTTTTTTTGTGCACATTTTCAATGCTATAAGGTGACCAGAAAAGCTATTTTTAAATTATTTTTTTTTACCCTCCAATATCTATAATTGATTGGGTGGGCGATTAATAAAGCAGAAAAAAATGCGGGCTCGATTGGTTACGATTTGACCTAGCGGTTTGGGGTCAAAGTTTCGGAAATTTGAATGCTCGAAAAAGACTTGAAAAAGTGATATTTTTTTTTTCAAACAACCTGCTGTATTTGTTTGGAAAGTATCTCGAAAAGACGACTATATCTTAATATTATATAAGATAAGATTACTTTAATGTTTCTTTAATGTAAATATTTTGCTGTTATAATTCGCAAAAATTGTACTCCATTAAAATATTTTAATGTGAGTTTTATTTTAAGAACTTTTTACAAATAGACGATAAAAATAAAAATAATAATATATTTTTCTTATATTTATACGTTTGGCATATTTCTGCTTCTATTTGAGGTAAAATTCTTATTCAAAAATAATTTAGTTAACAATAACTATCCTATAAATTATAAATACACTTTCACCGATCTTTATTCATAATTTCTCCATAAAACGGAGAACAATTCTGAATAAAAATTATTTTGGAAAAAAAAACTAATATACTCGTAAGAACACTTTACCAACATAAAATATGCAAAAGGACTAACAACAAATTGATGAGCTTAATTTTTTTTTTTGTTTATTTCGTTTAAGTTTGTCTAAACCTTAAATTCCCACTCCTTCATCAAACCTCATCATCATTATTTTCTTATACAATTTTTCATGCACATCTGTTAACAACACTGAATGTTTTAATAAGAACGAAAAAAAAAAAAAAATAGGAATTGAATAAAATGTAAGAAAGGGACTACTCAGCAACTCAAGTACTGTTCATTTTTAACTTTAACTCTCATTTTATTCCTCATTTTGTAAATAAATATAATGAAAGAAACATCAAAAACCTTATTTATTACAATTTAAAAGTACGACGGTGTGTGTGTGTAGCAGCGTATTACCTCTAAATGTTGTTATTGTTGTTTTTGTTTTTGTTTTTGTTTTTTTTTTTTT
>JAABKK020050826.1:0-25245 GCA_011634745.2 Catotricha subobsoleta | reverse complement strand
TTTTTTTTTGTAAACAACAAATTTTATGATCTTACAGTATTCCTAATACCTTTATCTATTTACTTGGAATACATACACTACAAATTTGGAGCTAAATTGAGAAAAAGAGATTAGCAAATAATTGCGGATATAACAAGAAACTCTTGTTTGGTAAAATTGAATTTCAGGCTTGTTTTTTTTTTTTTGAAGCAGGCACGTATCATTACTTTGTACGACGAGATAAATAGTACTTAAAAGAAAAAAAAAATCCTGACGATAAATGGTGAAATTCCTTTAAATGGAAATAATTTAAAACAAATTATTAGAAATATTTTTATGCCTAATAGACTTAGCTTTTTAAATTTAGCGTATATCCACTTCAAATATGTATACATAAATAAATTTCCAACCGAAATATTAATAATTATCAGTGACTAGACAATATCATTATATATATTAGAACCAGAAAATGCCTATACACATATATTTAATTATACATAAAATATAGCAAATTATATTTTATATAATCTCAAAATACCATAAGCCTCTTAGCTATATTAATTTGGCTTGGTTCTTGGTAAAAGGTATAAAAAGTACTTAAAACAAGGCTACTCAACATTTCAATAATAATAATAATAATACATAATAATATTATATAATCTAAACGAGAGTATAGAGTAGTGCACACCGAATACACAAAATACCAAACGAAATATACAATAAAAGCCCAAATCAAACAATATATAGGAGCATATTTCTGGGCAAAATGGAAAAAATACCTACAATGTACAAACAAAAATATTTTCATATTTTCGTGTGTACATATTCATGTTTTAATAGATGGATGTACTCTCTATGTCTATATATATATATAATATAAAATTGAACTTTGTTCCTTTGGTGATAGCGACGCTTTAATTTTCAAGAGGGTATTAATTATCCTTGTTTGTGGATAAACAAACGAGTTTCTCAACTCAAACCAATTACTTTCAATTTCCTTCTATATTCCGTCTCTCATTATTATATTTCGGCTGGTGGCTGGGTGAATATGGTCGTGTAAAATTTCTATGTGTATTTATAACATATAAAATATACTTATAAGCAAATGGTAATTGCTTATAGGTTGGTAGATTTTGTTTTTGTGTGTTTTCAAGTTTCACCCCATATAAATGATTAAATTTGTTGCCTATTTATGTTTTGTTAAAAAAAAAAAAGAAAAAAAATATATATTCTCATTCCACAAGATTAATTAATATTTTTGGCCGTTTGTACTTTCACACGAAATGTAAAGAAAAGAAAATTTGGTGAATAATTAAAAGAATGTTCTTCTTCCTTTTTTTCTGTTTTTTTTTTTTTTTGTTATCTCGCACTTCATTTTGGATGAGAACCCAAGAATTATAACTGAAACCAAAACAAATACCAATTGTCAAGGCAAAATTGAAAAACGTAAAACGAACATAAAAGTAAAAACAAAAGAAAAAAAAAATGGTTTGATAAATTCTCAGACGTGCTTTTTAAAATTCATCTCATTTCTCTTTGTTTCCATATACCCAACGTTATGTGTGGAAATGTTGAGTTGATTTAGGCATCCACAAATATATATTTCAATGTTTTGTGTATATGTGACAAAATTTCGGATTGGGGTATGATGTTAGATTTTTTTTTTTTTTTTGCACCGCACGTATCATCGCATCTACACAAATAAGATCTTATACCAAATGTACATCAACCACACCAAAAACCATTTTTAAGCTAAAGTAATTTTGGAATTTTCTGTCCACCACTACATTGACATTCACATAATGTTTGAAAAACAGCAGCACGACCAACAACAATGAATAACATTTGACAAGATGTGAAAGGCGGTAATTGCTAAGCAACCCCCAGACTTGTTTCTTTATAAATAGGTTGACATCCCATTGAGCATCCTTACAAGTTAAAAAAGAAAAAAAAAAAAAAAACAAAATCAAATCAACTTTGGTTCAAAACAAAATAAATGAGAAATAAAAATAGGAAAAATTCACTGCTTCGAATTAAAATAAAAGAAAAACAATATATTATGGATGAGAGGAAATATAATATTTAAAAGCAATGTGAAAATAAGCAAAATGAAAAAGTCATTGAGTTCATTTTCTTTTATTTATTAGAAATATAATATCACTTTTCGGTATGCTTACTCATGTTTAGCGTGAGCCTTTTGCCAAAGACAAATAAAAAAGAAAACAAATATTTATTGCATTAAAAAAATAAAAATAAATAAAAAAATTGGATGAGTCGTTAAGAATTCCGATTGAATCTATGCTGTCGATAGATTTTTATTTAAATTCAGTACAAGAAAGAATTTAATTATATTTGTTTTCGAAATATATAATTTGATGTTAACGAAACTGTTCTTCTTTTTGTTTAAACTTTCAAGCAAATATTCTAGTTGATGTTTTACTTTGACTGTCGCAATTGCGAAAAAAATAAAAGAGAAAAGAAAACAATTGCATGATTTGATAAGTTTCTATTGCTTTCACAATTTTATATATCGATAGAAAGACATTTTAAAATCCTTTTTTATGTTTTGCATTTTTTTCTTTTTATCAATAACTTTCTATTTAAATACCATAAATGTCACATAATCTCCAATCATCCACCCCAAATATTTCGTTCTTAATACAATTCGAACAATATAAATTCCAATTTACAATGTTGTAATGATTTTTAAAATAAAATAAAATCTATTTAGGCATTATACGGTATACCAACACTAGATACCACTGCCACCTCTATCACTCCACCCTACCCCACACTGCCAAGTACATCATTAAGCATTAAACCCCTGTGGACTTTCAGCTTGATGATCGTCATCACAAGCCATCATTCCCTTTACCTCCTAACGAATGAAGAATATTGTACATTTTTAACAATATAAAACACAACCCTTAAAGTATTATAGTTAAACCGTACCCCGCCGTACGGGAAATGCTTTTCTTTCTTATAATAAAAAAAAAAAGAATAAGTTGAAAAAATTCGTACCTCTTTCCAGTTTTCCTGTGTACAGTATTTAAGTATCCAGTAGATTTTAATATATAAAGGTGGGTAAGTCACTTCGTTATTTTCTCACCATCAATTTCAGACACGTTTCTGCTTTTTTTTTACTTCGTTTTTTTTCTTCTTGTTTTATGGCTTTGGTGACTTTTTGTTTTAAATAAGAAGGGTAGAGACTGATCAATTAATAATTTTTAAATTTAATTATGAATATTGAAAATTGGAAATATTATTATTATCTGGTGATAGAGAGGATTTTGTAGGATGGTAATTAATAATTAATGTTGGATTAGTTAGTTATCTAGGTACACGTGTACGACTATAGTTAATGAAATGGTATGAGGAAATTTTATTGTTCAAATGTAAAGTATTCTGTTTGATCCGATTTCAATTTCACAGAAAGATTTTGCTATACGTTGGAACTTTATTTAAACTGTGGTTCATGAGTGCGTAAATTTCACGTAGGCTCTCGCACTTCTGCCTTAGCATATAAGTATTGCTGTAATGCTTGTAAGCTCAGAAAACATGCGATTCTTTTTTAGTGGGCGCAATAAAAATGTTCATCCAATTAGAAGAAAGAAATTAAGCAGTTTCTTTTTTGGTACAAAAGAAAAGTTAATTCATTTATTTTAAACCACTACTTAAAAAATCTCACAGTTGTAAATAAAGCACAGCGACCTTTTTACTTCATATTTGACTTTGAGTAAACGTTTGAAAACAATAAAGTATTGGTTTCGGATTTTCATCTTTTTTTTTACCGCTTAAGTTTTTCTCCGGATTTAGTGGGCAAATATTGGTGATCAATATACCAAAGGACGTAGAATTTTGTTTTCGTGAAAATATTCAAGTTTTGAACTATTTCGTTTTTGAATCGCGGGATCCAGTTCTGTGGTGGAAAGTCAAGAGTTTTTTTTTTTTATTTTCGTTTATTCCGAATTTTCTCAAGATTTAATGAACGGATAATGAAACCAAAGCATATATATTTTCGCGAGGACACACATTCATAACAAAAATGAAGTAGTGTTGTTTTATATGAAAGCTAGGCATATAGAAAATTACGCGCTATAGAATCGATTGCAGTAGTCTACACTATTACAATTAGACAAACCTTTCGAATTAATTATATTGACGAAGCTCAGATACATATGATCATTGCTCATCAATAACTATAAACAAAGATTTATTAGAAAACTACATATAAAAAAATGAATGAATTAAAATAGAATAAAGCATCAATCTCTAAATGCTAAAACTACTATAATAATTTTCATTATTATTCTGAAAATGTTGCATGTTAAAGTACTCTACCTATCCACTGTTGAACATATAAAAAAAAAATCTTCAAAAATGTTCTAAAAACCATAAATATTTAAAAGTATTAAAGTGTATACAACTACATATAGGACATTGTATTAGATTTATGGCCAAAATGACTAGTTTTCAGACAAACTCCACTACACACTTTCAACAATGACTTTTTATGGTCAATATTTTAATGTTCGGGCATTTGGCCAAGCAGTATGTGGCTTGCCGCCATCTTGTATGGTTAAAGAAAAAAAAAAGCTCTTCTAAAAACTTTGCTCAATATATAGAAATAAATAAATGGATGACAATATAGTTATATAAAATGCAATAAATAACTATATACTATATATAATAAGATGATATCTGTTTGTTCGTATGTTACATTATTACATAAAATATAGATAGAAACACATAATAAGTAATGCTGACATTCAATTTTTAAAATATATTTCATATCAAAGATTAAAGATAATATAAGTAAGTTGAAAAGTACATATTTTGGCTCTCTTTAAAGATTTTTATGGCTAGCCAAAAAAAAAAGAAAAAATCGTTGATAACATCAACTATATGATGAGTGATTAAATGAATAATAATATCGTTGTGCTACTGAAATAATAAAAATATTAAGAAAAAAAAAAGAGCAAAAGAAATAAATTTATTTGGCCAAAAAAGAATAGAACAAACAACAAATGAAAGAATTTTCCGTTATTTCGTTTCTTTAAATAATGAATGAAAAAGGAAATGAGAAATAACTTAATATAATTTTTGTGTTGGTAGACAACATTTTTCAGTTATTTGTTTAATTTTAAGCCACCCCTAAAGTGCCCCAAAGCATCAAAATGAATATAATGAGGATAGAAAAGCCAAGGTTATTGATATAACAAGCACTCGTCAAATTTTAAATTGTGTTCAGCATTTGATCTAATTATTTTTTTTTTTTTTGTATTTGTTCATTTTTGCTCCAGGCGACGTTTGTACTTTATTAGCTAAGGGTTTTTATTTTTATTTATTTTTTTTGATAGGTATCTGCTTGTGTATTTATATTTACCGTCGCGATTTATACGAAGAAAATGAAATTTGATAACAACACCCCTTACTATTTATAATATTATAATACTTTTCCAATTCTTCTTGGTTTCATATAAGTTATCCATGAATAGCACATTTTGTATATGACATAACAGCTATCGGTAGGTAATGTGTATAAGCCAAAACAGATCTTTGTGCTTGTTATTCACCCCTCAGAAAAAAAAAAGGAAACCGTCACGACCGAAAATAAATCAATTTCTGATTCATATATTTTTCGGATATAAAGCTACTAAAGCCTTGGCTAGTGTATAGTGTAGAGTTTGAGTATTTTTGGTTAAATGTCGGCATCTCAAATATCGCATACAAAATAATAAATGGTAAAATGATAAACAGCTGAAATGAAAATGATATATTTTCTTGCTTTTTCATTTCGCATTTTCGTGGAATGGTTCGCCTCTCTCTAATATATTAAATGATAATATCAAAAGAAATTTATGGCTTGAAAATGTTATTGTTTTTATTTTCTGGGAGTTTGAATGTTTTCTTTATTTTGTTAAGTAAGTATATATAAATATATGTTTGTTATGACTGAAATTTCTCTACATCGCTGAATTATTTATGATTTTGAAACTATACAAGCAACATATAACCCGAAACACTCACATCAAACTAAAAACGAAAGTGTTATGCCAGCAATTGATGAATAAAATATATGTATTACCTGTTTTATTCATACAATATATTATTTCTTCTGAATTATTGAATCGTAACAAATTCTTTCTATTTATTTTCAGGCAAAAGTTTTTCATTGACGATATGCATATCAACATCGCCTGCCCAAATAACTACCTATTCAAAAGCCATTAAAGTAACCGTTGATGGACCACGTGAACCTCGATCGAAAATACGTCATCAAGGTTTTCATCCATTCGCATTTGGTCCACAAAGATTTGCACCAGATCCACTTATGGGTGGGCTTCCATTTAAATTGCCGGGTAAGCCATAAATCCATATACATATAATTCTTTGTAGATCTAAATCTGTATCAAATATGTCATAATTTTCTTAAAAATACCGAATTATACTTTCAAATGTGTAGGTTAAATTCATAAATAAGGGAATTTAGTTTAAATATTTAAGAAATGTTATCAAATACACAATACAATTTCAAAACTATAGTCGTACCTACCTAATGTTGGAAAATTTTAATATCATTAAAGCACATTAAATTGTTTTCAAATTCAAACATTATTATAATATTTTATTCAATACAATATGTGGCTCATGTGAAATTCCGCAATGTGTTTTACCGGTTATTACCAGATAATCCAGATTTGGTACTTTACTGTCATGGAAACAAAACAATCATTTTAAATATACATACATTTAAATATACCTTTCAGTTGGGTGATTTGCTTGTAGAATCATTCGGTAATATTAAATTATGTAACCATCAACCATATGAGGTACACGGCGGTATATTGTCAGTATTATCTATAACTATAACTAACTCTCTATGTACGATTCAATATGTTCTGAAATATATATAAAAGTGAAATAAAATAAAAAATATTTAATATGCCGAATTTGAATTGTGAAAGAGCAGCATCGTTAGATACAGCCACTAGCATCGCTTGTAGTTTACAACGTTTTTTTTTTGTTTTTTCGTTTTTTCAATTTAAATAGAAAAATAAATAAATAAATAAATAAAATAAAAAACAAAATATTTTTAAACAAATAACTGTTTCCTAAAAATGTTGAAAATAAAAAAGATAAATAAATAATAGAAGCGAAATATTTTAACCCCGGCAGTAAATCTATGTAGATTTTTTGTTGTTGTTGAAAGTTTACCAAACAATCAAATATGGCTTTTGTGCGACATAAACGAATAGTGGAAAATGTGCTGAAATTGGTCCAAACATTTATTTTTATACTTACCCCCTTGGATATGTGAAATATGGGAATGGTGAATTAAAATTATTGTTAGAAAAAGTGGTGATGGGGGGTTGACAAGTTTTTTTTTACAAATATATGTAGAGATTTATATTCAGACAACAGTTTGATATTAAATTATATTATTTTGTTTATTTTATAATTTAATGAAATAATTTTTTTTTTTATCTTGTTTACCATTTCAAATTGACGCGTAACAGTAATAGAAAAGTTTTTCTAGCATGAATTAGTCCAAAATTTATGGAATTGTTAATGTTGAGAGAGCAATTAATCTAGAAATGTTGGGTATTATTTTTTTTCAACTACCAAACAAACATATAATGAAAAAAACATTGATCAGAAATTTAAAAACAGACTAGAATTTAGGTCATTTCTGAATACACTTGATTAAAGTATATGTTAAGCTTAGCCTTTTTGAGTTCAACACTTAAAATCCGAAAGTTTCGACAGGATCCGGCCAGTAGTTTCCAAAAAAAAAAGAAAAGAAGTGAATTCTATAACGCTGTTCATGTCATCTTTTAAGATTATTTAAAGTTGCATACAAAATATTGTACTTATTTCTTTCTCATTCACGTGGATATCACTTGAGGCATATTATAAAATTTTACATTTCACATATTCAGATGTCCATAATGCTGATGTATTATAATATTGCGCCGTATGACCAGCAAAACCCTTAAACATAAAATATACTCAGCACAGCACATCAATATATAAGTAATCACAATATGTTGAACTTTATGTATTTATATAAATAATACAATACGCGTATACACAAAGAACATATGGACTGAATATATATCAAAAAATATAATAATATTCACCTTGCTGCAACCCTTAAACATACCATATTCAATAATTGCGATAGGGTATGATAATATTGATTCAATTACATGTCAAATTTCATGTCAATATGACATCCCCTATTTCTCTATAACTAAACTAAATTTATCTGGTACATATTTTCTATATAGGTAGGTAGGTACATATAAGAAGTGGCTTGCATGGTGCGGCACACGCATATTTTAAAATTATATTGTAAATATGTTACGCACTCCATTCACATGACAAAATACTCAATTTAACATATTTTTGTTGTATACAATTTATATTTATAATATATAAATGGTGTCATAGTGCAAATATTTTACACGAATTTATTTTCATATAAGATTTTGCGAGGGTTGTTCTGTTTTGTGTTTATATAACTTCGGATATACTATTTATATTTGATGGATATATATGTGAGATGTTAGTTGGTAAAATATCTACGTAGATGTTTATTTAGATTATGTATGTGACATAAACAGGAATAGGAAGTCGCTTTTATTGAGTCACTTATGGCGATAGATTGTTATGCCACTGAACTTTAAAATTTCATAGAAAATATTTTTATCAAAAATTTTTTAAGTAAAAAAAGAAAACAATGTTAAATCTCTACTATCCATTCTTTATATCGATATCATATATAAATATATATGTATGAAGTTTAATCATATAAGTAGGTGGTAGCAAATAAAAATCCATTTATTTGACTAAATGATGATGTTAATATTTTATATATTTTATATTTCTATTGAATATAAAGTCCAATTCATCCATTATGTCGTCGTTTATATGATGTCAATAGCATTCAAAAGTAACCAATTTGTAACAGGAAAGGTGTCATTACACTTTCCTTGTATCAACGCGCTCCCCTTTTTTTCTGATATATTTTTTTTAGCTACTTAACAATAATGTGATAAAACGTGTTTCTTTTTTTTTGTTTTTGCGTCTAGAAAGAATATGCAAGTAATATTTATGTACGTGATAGAAAAAATAATATTATCAGTTTTCGATCATTTCATTTACTCTTAGATGCAGAATTTTGAATTAAATTTCGATCAAATATTTCAACATTTTGGATGCAGTAGAGACAGAGAGATACTATAACGATTTCAATTAGCATTTATTTTTAAATTTATTAATTATTTATTATAGTATATTGCGATCTACGTGAAATTCATAATTAAAATAATCGTATTGTATATGTAGAATTGTCAGTATTTTCAATATTAATTTTTACCATGTTTTATGGAGACTTTAAAAATGAAATCTTCGTCGTTTTGTCATAGAAGATAAATCAGAAATAAAATAATTTCATAATTAAACTTTCATTATTATAAAACTCTGAGATTAATTGACCAAAGGTAACTAGCTACATTTACAGCTATTTTCAAACGAAAAATCTGGACCGAAGGTGATAAATATAATTATGTATATGAATATAATTATTGTTTGTTTTAACAATTTTCTGTACTGGCATCTGTAAATGTTTTCGTTTTCATTATAGTCTTAACAAAGAATATAGATACAACACGTATACGCATATTCTTTGGTCTTAATGTTTGATTTGCTTATTTGTAATTTGTTTAATATATTCTTAAATTAGACTAACGATGGCTACTTGTGGTAACTGAAATAGCTATACCTAAAAAAGAATTTTCATAATTAAAGTTTTTGTCAGGTGAAAAAGAAAAAGTGGTGTTTTTATTATTTTTTTTATTTTCCTTCATATACACTTAGCTAATTTAAATGTTCATTTATCCAATCAATATTTATTAAACGTACTTAGTGTTTAGTGATTTTCGCTCGTATGCCGAAAGTAAAATAATCTGTAATCGAACAGAAAAACAACAGTCGAAAAATTCGGAAAATACAATTGAAATTTCTAAAAGACCTTTTTTCTTAGCTCATGAATCTGTCTGCAGTTGAGAAATCCATTAATGAAATTTTTATCAGTTTTCCTTCTTTTTTTTTATTTACAAGAAACTGCAGTTGCAACAAATACAACCCAATACAAAAAAAAATTAGAGAAACTATTTTTTTTTTTTTAGCTCGTTGCAAAAACAGTAGTCGAGAAATATTCTTAATTTACTCTTTGCTTTGATATATGATGGATGTATCAATAATAATTTCGTGTTTGAAACAATTTGCAATAATAATATTTTCAAAAGCTTTTTTAAACGAAAAAAAAAATAATGTCCAATTACTCTTGAAAATGCATATAAATTATAAAATGCAATGAGAATCTCTACTAAAATTTAAATGGATGCAATTTAATAGTCATTTTTTGCCGTAAACCATTAATAGATGGCATCCTAAGTACATTTTCATTTTATCAAAATATAAAAATAATTAAAGCAAAAGCTCGATATTGCGATAAAATAACTACTAATTAATTTCTATTTTACATATTTACATATACATGCGATTATATAATAATTTATAATTTAAAATATATAGGCAAATCGGTATCTGTAATATTATATTATTATACCCAGTTAGAAATAAATCCATTAATTTTTCAAAATGATTAATAAATATTTAATTCAATTTAATTTTATATAAAAATATGTATGTGTATGAACTATGAAGAATGGAAAGCGGAAGGTCTTTAAAACATGTCAGTCAGTATAAATAGTTATTTCTAAATTTATAAACAGTTCAGAGGCACTGAAGGAATATATTATGAATAATTCTATCAAGAAGGATATAAAATATATTTGATAGAATTTTAATGTCAGACTTCATACTTTTACATTATGGTATTTTACCCTCAGTATGTAAGTATGGTGACATGTGACACCAAACTTTTGTTAACTCGATTTTGAAAACCTCGCCTCCTACCCTTCGTTCATATATATAAGAAGTTGATATGTTGATAGTAGTTCGTCGGTATATGTGTGTGTTATGTGTGTATATGTATTCGAATGTAGTCTATAGAATATGGAATGACTTTATATAATTTTAATAAAATAACCTTTACCTATCACGTTCTATATTATCGTACGAAAATATAATATTATACTCATATATCTCGTATATAATAAACATATGGCAGTGGCAAGAGACAAGTTGGATGCTTTTAAAGTTAAAGAAATTTTCATAAAAAGGGTGCCTGGTGAGAAATTGATGATGAAAATATAATACATTGTATAGAGGTAACTAAATAATAGATGATGAGCACCTTATAACGGTACTGGGTGTACGCAACATGAATAACGATAAAATATCATCTCATGTGAGTGTTTTAAAGTCGAATTACCTTTGACATAATTTGATGATAAGTTAGTTTTAATAATGACATGATGAGTTACCTTCCTTTTTGGGGAGCCCCGAAAAGTTTTCGGTGTCTAATTGTAATTATATGTGCGTGAAAATTTAGATAAACTTCAGATAATGTTTGGAATAATTTTATTATTATATTAGATTTTATAATATTTAATAAATGCAAGGGTGTTTCATATGCTTTTAAATATGTTTAATGGAATTAACTTTTGTCGTTCTTTTTGTGAGAACATTGATATTTTTGGTAGCGGATAATTGAGATGTTTAAATATAATTTATTATTTTTTTTGTTGTTGTTGGTCATTTAAATAGAATTTACAAAACTGATGATTATTACGCATACGTATTTCAAACGACCTTTTTCTTTTAAATAATGAATCATAGTTCACAGATAATTCATGAACATATTCTTGTTATTTACTCTGTTAACAACAAAAACTATCAATACCGGAATCAGAAACTTTTGGTACGTAAAGCTAGAAAATCTTACGGTCGAAAATGTTTTTGTCGCTTCTCTAAGTTTTGTACTTACTTTAATTCCATTCTAATTACTTAACTAAATTTCGAACTCAAAAGCAAAAAACTTAAACATTATCTAATATTCACAGCTCAATTTATGTTTGAAAAAGAAATCGTTCATCTATCGAAAAAGCATATATTAAACATATATAATCTATCACTGTAATATCTGTCGAAATAAATTTTTCTTTATTTTTAATTTCAGTTCCGCATTTTTTTTTAAATACCCTTAGCTTTTCTGTCGCATCGCTTGCTAGCTTTACGCTTTTACAATCTTAAGAAACTAATCCGATCATAATTCTGTTCTGTCCCATTTTAAATCTACTTTTTAAAATCGTATACATTTTTTCAATTATTGTTTTTTTCCCTCTAAAAAAAAAATAAATAAAATGTAACCCTTTTTTTATTTTTGTTGCACGAAATTATTACAATTGCCCCAAAGATAATAATAATGAAAAGATTGCGTTCTCGACTAATGGAACACCGAAGCTTAATGGTATGGATAAAAAAAAACACATATTTTTTTCGAGTTGATTTTCTTTTCATCATCTGGTGTTTAGAGTCACGTTGGTTGCAAGGGTTAACTTTAAAGTAAAAGAATAGATAATAGAGGTAACATTGTGTTTCTACTGTTTCTGAAATTCAATTTATTTAATTGCTGGAAAGAACAAAAAGTTATTTTTGGGGTTGATTTGAGAAAACATACCTATAGTTATTATTATTTAAGAATAATATAACCCAACATACCAAACAGTTTAAGAAGAAGCGAGGAAGTGGAGTATGATGCTGATGATGGTGATGATGGGCGATGGCGAAAAGAATAATGGAGATTTTATGTTGAGAACAAAACAGCTTGACACATTATTGTAAACATTTTCTATTCTCTTGCATCCAATTTTCAAAGACAAAAGAGGGAGTTAGCACAGAATGTAAATGAACTATAATGAGAAAGACTTTAATTTAAGTGAAATTTAAAGTGCCTTTTTAAAGGGTTATAAAAATGGTGTGATAGAAAAATGAGACTGCATACTTACTTATTCAGTATAATAAATGGTGGTAATAATGACGATTATCATGCAGGATATAATATAAAGGAGTTAAATAAAATGCAATTTAATTTCATTCATTTGTTTTATAGATTTTATACACTAAGAGATTTTTAATATACATAATAGCATATACATAATATTAAAAGATTCTTGAAACTGTAGACACCATTTCCTAATAGCATTAATTAAAATTTTATCATATTCGTATTTGTATCAAATGAATGCCTAAATTTTAATTCAATTTGAAATCCAAACAAACACAAAAAACTTAAACAAACTGCAACAAAGTAAAAGAAGCATTTATCACAATTGAAAACAAAACAATATTTATCCTAATTTGTCAAATCATGTTCATTACTGTGCTAAATATCAATGAAAACTTTGAAAATGTTTATCGTTTTGCTATTGTTGTTGTTTTCTGTTTTGCACCCAATATATTTTATACCATTTATACCAGAAACTGAATGTGATCTAATAAAACTTTTTCTCTGCATCTTAATATTCTTATAAAACCTTAAACACCCTATTTTCTGAATACGAAAATCTACATTATTCCATTGTTAGGCATCATATTCGCGCGATAGTGTCGCTGTTTTAAGAAAAAGGGGTGAAACAAATGAGCGTTATGGTTTGAGTTAGTGCAATAGGTGAAGAGGTGATACGAGAGTGGGGGGAGGTGTGAGATAAAAAGCACATCGTTTATCTAAGTCTGTTTTAAGACCAGTAAATATAATCACTCTGCTTTTCAAGAATATAAACGCGCTTTCCATCATCATACCCCTTTTATTACATTTACTTTAACTATATATGCAAAACATAAACCTATAGACCTACCAACATAATACATCAAACTAGGTGGAAGAAGCATATATTCCATTTAATATAATATGGGTTTGAAATTTTAGCTGCTGTAGGTATTGTGTACTAATCTCTTAAACAATTTCTTCAGCTTAAACTTCTTTTAAGTGTCATGCCCCATTTCACAATGTCGTTTTGTTTAATAAGTATTTGCTTTAATAATACTTTTTTGGTGTATTTACGAATACGTGTATCTGAAATGATGATAATGTATGCGGAAAACAAGTAGAGAACATTTAAATCGCGGTGATGTATATGCAAGGCAGCACCTTGTGGTTCGTATTTTAAATTGGGTTATTTGTTGCGTTTCTTTAGTATTCGACTAAGATAAATATTTGTGGTAGTTTTTGGTTTGTATGTATCTCATTTGATCTGAAGAATAATAATGTACATTTCATTTTCTTTATCTTCAACTAATCAAATGTTTTAGTAAATAAGCAATTCTCTCTGATTGTGGGTTGAAGGCATCTAGAGATATACTTCTACAAACATATCACTATTCTTAAAAGAAAAGTAAATAGTTATAGCTTACATATATAATTATATATATTATATATTTGGTGTGAATGATTTTTATTTCTCTATATCTGAACTTCTGAACTAGCGAAATAGTTTGATTGAAATATAAATATTATAGTCTTACCATCAATTATGGAGCAAACTAAAAAAAATATGATAACTGCAATAATTATTATGTAGTATTTTTTTCAGATTTTGAAAACTTATTTCTATTAATCTAAAATCAATTCATTTTATCACATTATATATTAGGGTTGATTGAAAATGACATTTGTTTGTTATTGGATGGTGTGTGTAGTTAAAATTGATGGCAAAATAAAAGGAAACAAAAGTTGAAACCTAATTGTGAATTTTTTTCGCGATGAACTTTTTTTTCTAAAACTCTAAAAGAAAATAAATTTCCAGCCATACTTATTAGTTGCTATAAACTTAATAATCATTTTTGAGTATAAAAGGGTGGGGGTTGTCAAGGGGGAACATGGAAAAAAAATAGCGATTACGCTCAGTATATTTTTTATCTTGCTTTTGTAAAAGAATTTCACTACACACTATCCAACAAATAAAATATTTAGTTATTGGCAATCATGCCTATTGCTACATATACTTACAACGTTTGTTCTAAGACAATTGCTTAAATAATTAATTTCAAAACCGAACCGAACTCGAAGACAATATTTTGTTACATTGTATAAATGTATATATTTTGATTAATAATTACTTTATATTTTCTATTATATTTTAAAGCACTTACCACGATTGCATTGTATCAGAGAATTCAATTTAATTGAAATCAGATGGCAATGATAAAGTTTTTAATCAAATCGCTTACTATAAACTTATTGCCCGAAATAAGTACGCACACATGTAAGCGCATATTGAACGCTAGTTATTTATCAAAATTCTATTTTTACGATGTATATAATTGATATTCTATATTACTTTCTAATTATATCTTACGTTTGTCTGTTTTTCTTCCTAATAATATAACAATAAAAACATTGTTTTATTAATAAAATAGCATCCGAGAAATTCTAATTATAGCAAATTTTAAATTGAAAAATGAAACTACTACAGAAAGGTTTAATTATATTTCATAATGAAATTCTTTACATAGGGTGTATCAGATGCTGTCGTACTTATCGCCGGTTAATATAATTTTGATTCGAAAACGAATCCGGTTACGAATTTTATTTTAATAATTTTTTTTTTAAATCCATTGAACTTTAAAATGTAATGTAATTTCTGAAAAATTTTGCTCTCTCTCTCTCTCTCTCGCTTAAGAAAAACGTCTTATGAACTGAGAAGTAAAAAAGGTAATATAAGCCCAATTTGCATACAAAAGTCAACCCAGACTATTTTGAGAACAGAGGTAAAGTGATTTTCATAAACTTAAAAAAGATACTTTTTAAAAAAAAAAAACAATTCAAAAACTGAAAAAATATTCTATTTGTTTTTTTTTTAAATTCAGAGGAGAGTGATACACCTCCCTCTCTCAAAACTACCATGCGCTACTATGATTTTAATACAATACTTTTATAATGCGTTATCAATATTTGTAACACCCTGTATTTTTTCAACTACTTCATGATTTTTACTGAGTAATTTCATAATAAATTTATATATTAAAAAAAGATATTTATTTATAAGGAGAAATTTTGTTCAATTAGATATCTGAAATATGCTAGTTTAAAATTGGGTTGCTTTGTGTGATCATGTAATATTCGCTAAATTTCATAAGTAGCGAGTCATAAACCTACCGAAATATTATATATCGATGAACAATAAATGGTTGAATATGCACCCATTGCTTTTCAATTATATAAGTTTAGTCATGCTGATATTTCTTCATATTGTAACTACATAAAGAAAATATATATTTAATATTATCTTGAGCTATATATTAGAGAATAATACCATTATAGAAAATATATATGACAATGTATTTATTCATAATTTTATTATGTATCTGTATCATATAAAAAGGCAAAAAACATAAAAGCGAGAGAGAAATCTTGAAATATTAAATAATTAATGTCAAATGATTATATCCTTTTCTATCACATTTATATAAAGATAATGTTACATACAAAAAATCATATATATATATATATTTATATATACATAGAAATATATATGCATATGTTAGATGTAATAGTATACTCTAACCGAATCGAACATATATGGAGTTGTTAGATATATGATATTGAAATACATGGTAATTATAAAGGATATATTAAAGAGCGACGAACATCCTTCTCTTGCAACTTATCTCTTTGGCTTTGTACGGATACTGAGTTTCTTGGTATTGTATTAGATATATAATATATAGAAAGCTGTAAGCAGTCGAACAGTGGCTTGTTTCACTCCCACTAAAAAGCCCAATGTGCGGTCCCGTAAGGAAACCTTAGTGCGATAAAGGGTTAGCCACTGGTACGGTAAACCTAGTAGTGGGGCAAAAAGCGGTACTATTGGTGCGCCACAAAAAGCTTTTCCCTTTATTTTATATATATATATATATATATGTTGGTACGTATACTTGCTGACATAAATACCTACTTCAATGTTCTATAGACGTATTATACAATACAGCATTTTACTTCGTTTCTTTTGGTGGCAGATATGCCATTTTCTCTCCACATACTCTATAGATTTTCTTAACTTAATACGTTCTTGTCGCATTATTATGTGTGTATAAGTTGAGGTAGATATAGTTTTGTTTTAAGATGTATGATATCATCATAGAAGTAGTTACGAGAGTTTTCATTTTAAAATTGTATATAAAATTTTCTCTATAGCATTTCTTCTATTCATATCTCAATGTATGTTTATATATATGCTAATGCTAACTATTGTACATCAACGAAAGTTGAGTGTAATGTAGTTTAGTTCGTATACTATGTATAAGTATATAGATTATAAATGCACTGCACAAATACATTCACGTTACATCTCTTCTTTTCATTTGATTTTTCTCCCGTAATTTGAAAAACTTACTTGAACTGAGTAAAGCTCTTCTTTATGTCACATATTTACCACATAAGCTTATGAATTTGGTTGTTTCAACCCAAAAGTTAAAAATAAGTTGAGTTTTTGAAGAATGATTTTAATACGTTACGTCGTATTTCTTATAAAATATATTTAATATATTATAAATATATATTTCTCATTCTTTCTCGCAGGCTTTCATCATTTTGGTATTCCTGGTCACTTAGCCGCAGGTCATGAATGGCGAACTTTAGCAAATCGTCCTGGTTTTCCCCCAACACCATTTTTCCATCATCAACCGTCACATTTTCCACCACATATGCTGTCTTCAGATCGGACAGATCGAACAAATTTAGGAATGACAAATCGTAAGTAAAAACAAATTTGACACATTTTTCTTTATCAAAAAAAAAATAATAATAATAATAATAATAATAATAAAAAATCTTTTTTCAATATAAAAAACCAGGCGCATCACCTTTATCCCAACTAAATCAAAATTCAATCTGTAATCCACACAGTACAACTAGTCCGAAAGGTTCACCAAATAATATTTCTCTAACAAATTCATCACAAATGACACCAACCCATACCGATGAGAATGACAATAACAACAACAATGTTGACGAGGGATTTGAAAATGACAACATATCAGTAACAGGATCGCCCCCACTAGCCAATTCAACTGAAGATGATGAGAAACGAAGTCCATCACCACCCACAACTGGTGCTTTTACATCGCTTATTCAACGAAATTCAAATAATTTTAAGAAAACCGATTTTTTATCTGGTTTTTCATCGCATATTCATCAGCAACCCAATCAACAACAACACGCATTTAACCATGCATTGGCAGCACAGCTATTTTTACAATCGCCATTAATGCCTCAACCAAGTCAATGGTTATATACTCAATTGTATGGTAATTATAATGATTTACCATGGTTTCGAAATACATTACAAAATAATAATGGATTTCGATTAACTAATAATAGTAGTACGGATGAATCAGGACAAGATTTGACTAGTTTGAATTTAGTAAAAAGAACGGTTACATTAATTTCACATAATGATGATGAAGTGGAAAATTGCTTATCGCCACCCGTTACATCATCAACAAAACGGACTCCTAGTCCAGATAATAATGACATTGAAATTGTAACAACAAAAAAATCTGATAATTTGGGTGCTATTAAAAGTCGAACACCGAAGCATACAGATGTTTGGAGACCATACTAACAGACAAGTCATTAAATAATTTTACTTTAATCAATATTTTACTTATGTATAGATTATAGCTTAGGCACACACTAAATTCATATCTCATACATTTTATTTGTAATATATCGACATATCGAATTTAATATACATAGACATACAGTTACATCTATTACTTATTATATATTATATATTATTAGATGTTATATATAGATATTTCTAATCTTTTACTGAAGAATTATGATTAAATTAAAGAACAGAAAAAAAATGTACGAGTATATATGTAATATGTATATGGTCAAAGCTCCGATCTGCCACGTTACACTCACACGCATATTTTGGCCAATATCTTGAAAAAAAAAAAAATTAAATCGTAATAATTTTCTGATCGCACAATATGAAGATCCCAAAGGCCTACATTTCGTACATACAAAGTTTTTTTATGTATCTCTGATGGTTTAGGAGCTATAAGCGTTTAAAAGTGTCTGTCACGTTAAAAAATTTACGAGCTGTGTTTGGAGATACAAAAAAAAACTTTGTATGTACGAAATGTAGGCCTTTGGGATCTTCATATTGTGCGATTAGAAAATTATTAGGATTTTTCATAATATTGCCCAAAATATGCGTGTGAGTGTAACGTGACAGATCGGAATCGGAGCCTTGACCATATACAAAGAGCATTCCCATCTTTCAAGAACATAGACTCAATACATTAATTAGTTGAGTTATGGTTTTTTTTTTAAACAAACTGAAATACAGGTTAAAATCAATCATTATTCTAAAAGGGTGTTCGTCGTACGTACATACCTCAGAAAATACTTATTATTGTTTTTTTTTTTTTTAAATTCCTTTAAATATGTTTTAATTTACAGTTTTTTCATTTAAATTCAATAAAGTTTATTATTTTCTGTAAAGCAATCGCTAACACAATTTTCGATTTTATTTACTTTAAGTATGTTGTCAGATTCCAAAAATTTTGAGTTGACATGTACTTTGATAAAACTCGAATTCAATAATCTTGGATAGAGGTGTACTCTAACTAACTTTCTTTTTTCTAAGTAATAGATTTTTGTTCTTCACAATTTCCTTTGAACTATATTATGTTCACTTTGTACATTTTAACTTGTTTTCATTAAATTGGACTTCTAGTTATTAAATTCAATAAATCAATATGAAATAGAAATAGTAATAATCAAGTAAATACCAGATCACCAGATAGAACTTATTATTAAATGATGTATATATTATAATTTTTCCATTTTTCTATAAAATCATCAGAAAATTTAATTAATTTCTAAAACACCATAGATTTTTACCTTAATTTGAGATAATTTGTATTATCGTTACTGAAATACTTTTAACAAAATGAAGAATTAATTTTAACATTTGGGGTAAACCCAAGTATCGCGTTTTTTTTCCGTAAGTTCATAAGTATCAAAAACTCCGCATATAAAAAAAAATACAAATTTAAAAACTTTCGTAAGTTTTAATTTTTTTTTATATGGAGTTTTTAAAATATACGAACAAACGAAAAAAAAAAAAAATACGACACTCGGGTGTCCCACCCTATTGTTTTGAAACCTAAATTTGTATCTAGTGTCCATTTTAGAGAAACATCTCGGATATCCCGTCCTTAGTTTTAGTTTTTAAAGAAAAGATATTTATTAAAAATGTGGGAATGTAAAAAATAATTTTTTATCCGAATTCAGATCTTGATAACGGGAAAAATGTATGAAAAAATTAATTATATTAAAAATGATACACATTTAAGATTACTTAATAACAATTTCCATACGATTGGAAATTTAATAAATATCTTTTTCAATAAAGAGAAACAAAAAAAAAAAAAATTAATTGTAAAATAATAATAAATTGTATCTGTAAATATCAAAGAAAATAAAGAGATTCATCTGTATATAAATTAATTTGTGCGTTTTTTTTGTATTTGTTTTTGTCTTATATTAGCTTGAAAATATCAAAGGAAAAAGAAACTTTTAAATTAGAATAATCAACAATCAATCAAATCGCATTATCAAATGTATAAATGACAGCAAATAGTCAAGCCATAAAATATTTAAATTGCAAAAAATGTATAATGTTCTCCTATACCAACGAGTTATTCTTCTCTTGCGCGACAAAATGTCAAAGTACAATCACCGTTCATTAAATATACCCCAGCGCTCAACACACAAACATATAACAATGAAAATTGCATTTGAAAGCAAAATAGCCTCCGTAAATTATTTTTGCATTTCACTCTATAAAATGCATAAACCTCTAGTGTTTGGTCTCTAATTTATAAACCCATTTTGCACAATATTAGCTGGATATGTTAGGCGGGTGAAAAATAAAAATAGCCGTAACTTTTCCAAATGCACTTTTAATAAATAAATCAGAATTTTGGTCAGACAATCATCAACAAATTGTCAAGTGAATATATGTAAGCCACGATTGGTCGTTCACTTTGAAAACAAAACAAATGCAACGATAGAAATTAGAAATGACCATATATATTGAATTTTTGAAATTTTTAACTCTTTCAACATTTTCCAAAACCACGCAGTTTAAACGAATCTAAATCTAAATGGCATTGTATTAAAATTAATTGCACACAAAACCTGAACTAAAAGGTAAATGCTAAATGGAAATGCATTGCATGTAACTTACCATTCCAATAAATATATTTCAATTTGGATAATATAAAACACCATTAATAATAATATATACAATCACTTCGCATCTTCGAAAGAACGATGGATCAATTAAAAGTCACACTTTTCAAGCACATCTTAATTTGAAATTTGAAGTCTCATCTAGGGATCAAAAATCTAAAGGATAAAATTTTTAAGATTCATTTCGTGGCAATTTAACAAGTAGACGTACGTTCAATTCATCATTGTCAAACAAAAATTGAAAAGAAAAAGTGAAAAAGAAAAGTACGAAGTCATGTTAAAGTTACTCAACAAACACAAAACATTTCAATTATTTGATAAACATCTAATTTATTTTTATCACTTGATTTAAAAAAAAAAAAAAAGAAGCAAAAATTAATAAAAGTAATTTTCAACGATAATCAGGTAAGATAAATGTAATAATGGATGGATGGCATCAAGTGTATTATGATTTAATTTTCCGATTTAATAGAAACTTTATTTTCCATTCAGATTCCCATAGTTGATAAATTCACATAAAATTGAGGAAATTGTATTTATTTATGAAGAAAAAAAAAACATGGTATTTCACATCCTTTCAAATTCAATATATCTTCTCCCATTTTAAAATTGCTGCTAATTTTAATTTTATGCAATGCTTTAGTAATATACAACCCATTCTCTTAACTCACTGATCTGTATAATTATTAATTAAATATACTTAAGTGAAAATTTATTAAATATTTAAACAATGCGACAACAGCAGATGTTGTGGAGCTCTTCTGGGGTTAAAAGCAATGCTTGTTCAAATAATAATAAGAATAAAAAGAAAGACGAACTAACAAAACAAAAAAAAAAAAGATAAAAATAAAAATTTCACAAACAAAGCAAAAAAAAAAAAACGAAGAAAAATCTACGAAAAAAAAAGCAAAGAAATCATCAAGAAAAGGCAAATGAACTTTGCATCTATTATTATATAATAATTATACATTAAGACCAACTCTACGATGAATATTGTGTGCGAACAAAAAGCCCTAATTAAAAATTATCTTCGTTTCTTTTAAATTGTGTGAGACGTTGTTGTTCCATCGTCATTACAATAATCATCATTTTCGGAAAAATAAGTATATATATAAGGGTTGACATGGATTCTGTAACAACAGGACAAAGCTTTTTTCGCATGTTAACGATTAAGATTTATTCAATGAGATAATCAAAGGCTTTTAAAAGGATTGCTTAAAAGTTTACATGTAAAAAAAAAAAAAGGGTTTTTCTTAAAAGGAATTTCAATGAGATTTGAATAAATTATTTCAATTATTTCGTTTTTTTTTTTTCCTTTTTTCTTTTTAAAAGTTCACTCTGGTCCCTTTCTCTTTACCCACGAACTCACCAAAGAAAAAATAAAACGAAATAAATCTAATTCGTCGCAATTTCCTTATACTTTATTCTTGTTTTCTACTCTCACAAATTTCTCAGTATAATTTGTATAATGTTCGTATCAATAATTCTTGAAAATATTTTTGAACATTTCCAACTATTATTGGTTTCCCGGTTTTTCTCCCCATAATGTTTATTTGCTTATTTAATAAGACCAATATGTTCTATTGGGGCCATCTAATAGATCAGGAAAGCAAAAGAATAAAAAAAACGAATAAAAAAAAAAAACAATTCGCAAGACAAAGTTTTTGAAGTAAATCACCCGAACAAATATATTACAATTGAAAAACATCACCCCAAGACTAAAACTTATATAAAATCATGGACTATGGAATATATTTATTATGTAAGTATGCATGCATATTCTATTTATAAGTATATAATTTCGTTTGTTGTCTGTCGTTTTCATAAAAGTATTTATATCATATCATTAGGTAATGGTAGGTTGGTAGGCATGTTATAAGGCATAGAGTTTGTTTGATGAAAAATTAGAAAATGTGGCCGCAATATCGACTGATTGTTTATGGTACAGGTACTGAAGGGCCTGTTTTAAGGAAAATTTGAAGTTGCAGAAACCACTGAAAAAAAAATATCCAAATGCCGATTTTTTTGTTGATTTTTTTGATTTTTCATTTTACTTTGTTTTTCTGTTTTTTTTTTTTGACTTACTGAGTTGGGATTCAGGATTTCAGGATCGGATATGGGTAATCAATATACCAACCAACGCAGAAGTTTGTTTTCGTGAAAATATACATGTTTTGGTTTTGAAATGTTTCGTTTTTGGGTCAAGGGATCCATATCTGTATTGGAAGGTCAAGACTTTTTTTTCATTTTTTATTCTGAATTTTCTCAAATTTTAGTGAACAGTTCGAAACCAAACTCTATATATTTTCACGAACACTGGATTCTGCCTCTATTGATCAATCATTCATCTACATATGTCCGACCACTAAATCCTAAAAATCAACTCAAGTTGTCAACAAAAAAAATCTTAAAACAAAATAATTCAAAACAAAAAAATTGCTTTTTTCACGGAAACAAAATTCTGTGTCTTTTGGTATATATTGACCACCAATATCCGAAAACTGAGTCCTAACAAAAATCGATCTAATCAAAAAACAAAAAAAAAAAAATGGTATGACCAATGACCATCAATATCCGTCCACTCAATTCTGAGATCCAAACAGGTGGTCTGAAAATTTTATATTTCTATTTTCCGTACTCTTTTACTCATAAGAGTAGAAAGAGATGTTTTTATTTGTAGAATACCTTATATAATATATGCATTGCATTAGGGTGTTTCGAAAAAAATGATAGTTTTTTCAAAAATCAAATATTCGTTGATACACAGACTTCCTACATTTATATATATCGCTGCTTCCATCTCCATGAATCACTTAAACCTCCTTAGTATCGCAATTCTCAGCATTAACAGCTCTTATTTCATTCACACTTTTAGGTAACATTGAAACTTGAAACTTATAAATAGATTTTCCGGATATTTTTTTTATTATCATAAACAATATTAGTAGGTACCTAAATATAATATTTTTAGTCGCTGTTATTTCTGCACCAACATGTTATGTCTGGGGTCATATCTTGAGACATGATAGAAAATAAATTTATTTGTCTGAAAGATTTTTATTTATTTAAAAAATAATTATCTATTAAAAAATATAGTAGAAATATTGGTTTAATTATCTACCATGATTTGAAGACATCATACATGTCATCTTTAGGCATTTTGAATGCGTCTTCAAGATATTTCAAACATGTCGTTGCTGTGATCATTTCCGTAAGATTTATATCTTTGAAGATATATTTCTTCTCTTGATATCAGTAATTGATAATACGATAGAAATATGTGATAATATCTATTAAGATATCTAAAAAAATGTAAACAAATTTACATGAATTCATTCCAATCAGCCACGTTCTTAAAGCATTTACGATACACCAACGGTAATGATAACTTTTTAATGATTTATTTTTATAAAATTAGTTGTAATAGCTATTCAATATCAAAGTCATGAATTGTAGTTGAACTATTAAGTGGTGAATCCGCTTTATGGTAATGTGATCTTTGTATCTATCCGTCAGTGCGATAACTTTAGACAGAGTAAACTTTTTAAACTTCTGTTTTCGCATATCCGTTATGTATGTCAATAGTAAGGTCAAGTTCAAAGATTGGGTGTAATTGATTACACCCATACAAAGAACTGATTATCAAAGTAGGCTGGCTATTTTTAAATTATCAAAATAGGCTGATTTCACTTTAGATCCATCCAAGTAAAATTCACGTGCATTGACACCCCGCTTCACCACTTGCGTATACCCATTATACGCAGTGACGTACCAAAAGACGTAAGCGCCTGTGTTAATATTTTTAAACAGCGCCTTTTTGAAACTAAAATTTCAAACTTTTCCATTCTTTTAAAAACAAGTATTTTTATTTTTTTTTCTCTACATGTGTTGTATATACATCTTAAATATTGTTAAAAAATATAAAATACAGTATAAGCTGTATAACTCCTCTAAGTGGAACGCCCTCTAAATGAAACACTTATTTTTCAAAATTGTTGGAAAATGTCTGAAACCAA
>JAABKK020050815.1:0-11696 GCA_011634745.2 Catotricha subobsoleta | reverse complement strand
AGAATACCGATTCCTTAAAATCGTTAATTTTTAACGTTTTATCATTTTATCACTTTATCATAACATGATTAGAATATGGCTGCTGGCATATATACAGCAGTCATGATTTCATGAACCAGCATACGAATCAAATTTTCCCGCTTTTTTTTCGGCAGTATTGCCCTTTATTATTTTTTTTTTGGATCTCAGGATTGTCCGTCCGGACGGATTTTCATGGTCAATAAAAGACGCAGAATTTTTTTTTGACAACAATATACATACTGACGTTTTTTAATATTTCATTTTTTTTGTCTTAGGATCCAATTTTTTTCGGTGGTATTTCCCCTTTTTTTCGACAACGTGTTTTTGTTTTCTTACAATAATGATGTCGTGTACCAAACCTTGGCAGCTTGTTTTCTTAGGTATCCTTTGATTAATTTACATTTGACATTTTATATTTCTTATAAAGTGACCATAATTTTTTTTTTCTTCAATTATTTTTGCTAAAATAATTAACTTTTTCGCACGGGAATTAATTTCGATAATCGGAAAATAAAACAAAAATCAAGCAAACTAATTAAATTTTATCATGTATTTGCAAAATATCTTTTACAATATAAACTAGATACATATTCCAATTTGGTTGTGTTCATATTTTGCGCTAAAATTACATTTAATCTTGATGTACATTATAATGTACGCCACGCACGAAGATGTTAAATATGGAAAATCATGAAACGAACGATTGGTTAAAAAGTTGCAACGTACGTTTCTGCAACTTTTTATTGAAACGACTCAGACTAACATCCCTGTGTAGAATGACATGAATTTAGACCATTATCCCACTTACTTACTTATTATAGACTAAGTTATAAAAAGATCGTCAATTTAGATGTGAATGTGATAACAGATTTTCACCTCTCACTTAAACTCACATCTAATATAACGTTAAGTCTATTATAAACTAATGTGGTATATCCACCTGAGATAACCTCCATTTACCTATTTTAATGAGTTCTCCCTATTGAGACATCGTTATTTTATCTATTTTGATGAGTTCCCATATTGAGATGACCTCCATTTATTTATTTTAATGTTTCCATTTGAAAGGAGGATCCTAGAACAACAATTTGGGAACCGCTGCTCACCATGTATCACAAAATGTTGGATGGTAACTTCTTTGAAATGGTAACCCTTCTTTTGGCGGAAAAGTTTAAAGCCCAAACTCCATCTATTGTAAATACGAATGATCAATAAAAAAAAGTCTGCGCATGCGCTTTATTACATTATAAAAAGAAATACTACCAAAAACATTACATTGAACTGTGTTTCACAGAGCTATGTTTATGTACGCACTAAAGTCATCTTACATTTTAATTCGACTGATAGAACTTTTTTATACAACATTTTGATGAGGTACGAACAATATTCATTCGATTTAGTAGCATAATAATATACAAAGAAGACACGCGAAGTAATTTAAAATAATTTGATTGTATAGAACGATTACTTGACAGTATCTAGTTCGTAGTTGAGATGTTTTTTGCATATAATTTTTTTGGAAAACAAAACATGCAGCGCCTATAAAAATATATGACATTCCATAAATTGCTTAACAGAGAACTAACGTGTAGTAATCGGTCTATAGATCGTGGACAAGTGATTAGTTCAAGCTGTTTTTACACTAGAGGCGCTGCTACCAGAGATCCCAAACACATGTATTTTCGTAAACTGATTTTTTTATTTTTTTGGGATCTCTAGTAACAGCGCTGCCATCGAAAAAGTTCTGACACGATCTATTGCATCTTACGACGCGAAGCGCAACGAACAGTATCACATGCGGATATTTACGAGTGATCTGTGGGAACTAAAGTTAACCCGAAAAACAATACGCCCAACGTTTTTGTTTTTCCATTTGCATGTTACAAATAGTCTTGATTAATTTTTCGCAGCATCCTACTGGTCATGTCCAATCACTAATAATATGCGCCAGGTACCTAGGTAGTAGGTATTCAAATTTTTTATATGAAAAATAAGTTTGATTTTTGTTTTTGTCCCAATAACTTAAACTGATCGCGTTAACATATTAATATAGAAAAATTCATTACAATTACTTATATGTACTAAATTTAATTTCAAATATAATTTCTATGTTTGAAAAAGCCAAAAAGAAGCCAAAAAATCATGTGAATAGCTCCCCTCAGCTTTGGAAGGCGTAGAAATTCTCTAGAAGTTACTTTGTCTACCCTTAACTCGGGAGGAGTGAAGAATGGAAGAATTTCCTCAAATCCAAAACAATCAGCACAAAAAATTGCAACTATTCTGCATCCTTTCGATTCTTATACAAAACAAAAAGTGTTTTCTTTCCACCCTAGTGTTTATGCGGTAGATGTAAGACGACTTTATATGTAAAACAACTTGCGCGCATAAACATAGTGAAGAATGGTAGCTGGCAGCTCAAACCAAATTGAAAATAATAAAATAATTTAATGACAGCTTTCAATATGGAAAATGGCGTCGAATGTCAAACATCTAGTTGTGTGTTATTCTCGCGAAGAGTGTCTCTAATTTTTATATAGTTTCTTGTGTGTGAATTTATTGATGATTGAATAATGTTTAATGTTGTGCAAAAATTGATTATTATAAGAGTGTCTATGAATTAATAGTTTGTGTTGAATTGTGTTTAAATAAAATATAAAACAAGTGTTTTCGTGTATTTAATTGGTGTATATTGTTCTTTTTGGTGACCAACAAAAAATATAAAATCATAAAAAAATGGCAACGGATAAAATCAAAGTAGCTGTTCGTGTGCGACCTTTTAATCGACGAGGTTTGTTGAATCATTTTTTAATTTCATGTTTAAATCATATTTCTATATCCATTCAACTCATAAGCTGTTCTGATAAGAGTATTTGCCTAATGAATTTCTATGTTAATGTTTTTTTTTTGTTCTTGCATACTTTTTTTTACTTTTAATCCCTTCATTTGTGACTTTTCATTGATTCGCGCAAAGCAATCACAACTATTTTTTTTTATATTATTATTATGATCTACTTTTCTTTATAATTTTTTTTTTTTAATTTATTTGACGATGTGTAATCACTAATTTATTACTTCATTCATTTCACAATGGATTTTTATTCCATCGGCCAGCTGATGCGTAAAATATAACGAAACAAAATAATAATAAGAATTGTCTTGTCTTGAGCAATCACAGGAAAGGAAAGAAAAAAAAATTTGTTGGATGTGATAATTTGTGTTAAATTTTAGTATATATCACAGGCGAATAATTACGAATAATTAGTCATTCAAATGTCATTCAATTGTTGTCTTTATTTATCAGCTGCATTTTCTGTCTCGAATAAAACAAAGTCACTGTATTCACTTGATTACAAAAACAAAAAACAAAAAAAACTGTATATTTTAATGCTGACACATAAATAATAGAAATATGTTCAGTTCTCAATTTAATTTGACCAAGGTTTTTTTTTTAAATTGATTTTATCCAAAACTATAATAACAATGTTATTGATAAGTTTAATGTATTTGAAATTATGCGGGTTATATATTTTAGGACCGTTTGCATAGTATTTTTTTTTTTTTTTACTGTTATTGTACTGATCTTATTATCTCGGAACATAGATAAATTTGATGTTTAATTCTGAGTTATTATATTTATATATATGCATATTGCATACATATTTTTTACATTAACATTAACAACGATTTTTTTCCCTTCTACTTTTGAAAATGTGCCAAATTCCATTTCTTTGAAATTTATTTCGTGCTGAATGCTGGAAATATCCAAATATATTATTGCAGGAACAGATAAAAATACTGCCGATTATAAATAAGTTACTATGAAGCAAAAAAAAAAAAAAAAATGTATAAATATTATATTTAAAAAAAGAAAAAACGAAAAATAATTGACGTATATATTGTTTATTGTCGATCATAGGGCAGTAATGTCATTCGATTCAAATTCCTTTTTTTTCTTCTTACTTCTTTGTTTGTTTCATTTAAAACATTTTTGTTTGTCACAAAAAAAAATACTCAATTCTGAGGTCAATACCACTAAATCCAATAAATCAATTCAATATTCAATAATCATTTTCGAAATCTTCAGCATATTTCTTATTTGTTAACATTTATAGATAATTTGTAATTAAAAACCCTATGCCTAATAAACATTTCAAACGAAATTGAAACTTAATCCAACAAAAATATTTTCTTGTCAGTTAAAGATCAATATTTAAATTTATAAAAGTACTTACACTTAATTTCTAAATAACAGAATAAATATATTCGCAGCAATCAACACAAACACTCAAAAATGATAATATTAAATATGTACTTAAATTTCGCTAATCAAACAAATATCAGCGTAGAAACTCAAAATTTAAATAATCTTCTGTTTTGTGTATTTTTCGTATACTACACGTTTCTCTATTGTTATAATAAAATCCCTTTTATACAATTTTGTTTGCACATATTTTGTTGTAGGTGGGCTGGTGGAATTTTTAAATATATATATGAAATATTTAGAGAGCCTTAGCTAAAAAGGTAATAAAATAATGTGTATTTTAATAATGATATTGTTGTAGGTCTGTTGTTATGCTAAACTGAATTATGAATTTGATATGATAAACTTGCGTGCTACAGTAATTTAAATTTAATTTACTTAGTACGAAAACTGATTATAACCGTATTATCTACTTAAATATTATAACGATTACCATTAATAACATATGATGTTGATGATGATGATATGATTCAATTGATGATATGACTTTATGTTTGTCGCTTTTGATTTCAATTAGTTCAATGTGTAATATAATATTTGTACCGGCGGAATAATATTAAAGCAACAAAAATACCAAACATATATTTACTTACCTACTATTTATGTTTCAATAAGAGAAAAAGAATAGCAAAATAACAAAAAACTACTTACGTGCATGCATAAGCAAATAAGCATATATATCTATCTATCAATAAATGTGAAGCGAATGCAATATGTAATACACATTTCTATTATGCGTATGATTATTTAATTTGCATAAATAAATCAAGAATAATATTGATGTGAATCCAACGACCACATAAATATTATTTGTATGATTTTTTTTAAATTTTCATTAACCAGAAATTAATATCGGTGACAATTGTGTATGCAATATTGCATGTCATATATTTTCATGTTAAACACTATATTTAAATAAACAATTTATAATATCTTTAATTGCTTTTATTTAGTGTGCTTGCTGAACAGATTTTTAAACTCGTGCGAACTTAACAACGCAATTTTTTGATTTGTATGAAATAAATTAGATTTTTTTTTTCTTCTTTTCTTTTTTAAATTAAAAATCGAAATTTTGTACAATTTGCGAGAAGCAAAAAAAGTGAGAGAGAAAATAAATAAAAGTCAATTTCTTTTTCGTTTGTTCCGTTTTATTATTTGATGTTATTGTATTTTGTGGTAAATAATATTTTGTATGCGTTTTTTCTTTCTTTTTTTGCAAGCACTTAATCAAATGAAAAATAAAATTTCTCTGAATGAACTCTGGCTTATGTTAGTGCGTACTATGTTATGTTATGAGGCGCCACACCGCACATGACATTCTTAGCAAGATTCTACTGCGAAAAGATAAACATTGAATGTGTCTATTTAATGGTAGATTATGAGCCTAATTATCCACCACTACGATAGTTAATGGTCTGTTTTCTTGGATTATAGCGTAAATAACTGTAACACGATGACCTGTAGACCTGTAGATGAATCATGGGAAGTGTTGAGAAAAGAATTGTCGAATAAATACCGTTCGATACTTTGGTGGACTTCAATTATTTACTCCATTTTACATGAAATCATGTAATTTTGTTAGTTTTTTTTTTTTTTTTTTTTCATAAAATAAATGTCGATTAATTGCATGATTCAGTATGCCGACACTTGAACGGTTATGATTCATTTCTTACTTTTCATTTTTTTTTTTTTTTTTAGCTAAGCAATGCGTTGACTTTGTTTAAAATTATTCTACATCATGATTAATTGTTTTATTACATTCATTTTTTAAGATTAACGAATGCAATTAAATTAACAAATAAGCAAATTTGTCATTTGTTAAAAATACTTAATTATATAAAATACAGCCTAATGGCACACACCACACCAAATAACTCTATTTATCAATTATGTAATTGCTGTTTAAGTATGTGCGCAAATTGTGATTCTCATATATTATATAATAAATAATTCATACCACCCATATAATTAATCTAAATCTAATATAGTTAATGTTAATTGTGTATTACATTAATATAAGCATAAGCGATGTATACGTAAATAAACTGTGAGCATTAAAGATAACGATTAACAACGAAACAAAAAGTAGAAGAATCTTTCTTCTATTCCTTTTTGATGCAATACAATATCATCGTAAAACTTTATTTATCAATCTAAGGCAAACGCAACCAATGAATGTGACATATATTTATGAAAAAAATAATAATTACAAAAACCAATTATTATTACATATTATTAATTTCACGGCAATATTTTATTATAATTTTTTTTTATTATTAAATAATAAGTAACAGAATGCGCATGGATCTAAGTAGACCCAATTTTTCATGTCGTTTGTTTTCATGTCAATTTTGCTTTGTCTTAAATATAATTACGAAAATAAATGATTATTCAGCAGAATTTCGTTTTGACAATGCTCTACAATGACAAAAAAAAAAAAAAAATAAGAAGTAAAAAGAAAAAAAAAAATCACTGTATGGGCGGTAAGCTTCAACTCATGTAACCCACGAATCTCGGGTAACCCGAGCATTTGATAAACATCAACTCGGTTAAACTTGACGAAACTGCGGATTTCAAAGCATGGGTTTCACGAAACCCTACTATTTAAATGGGTTTCGTGGAACCCATTCTTTGAAACCCTAGGTTTCGTCAAGTTTAACCGAGTTGAAGTTTATCAAAAGCTTGGATTACCCAAGATTCGTGGGTTATACATGAGTTGGAACTTACCGCCCCGCCCTATGAGTATAATAATGTGGTACATTAACATTTTCAGACTAAAAGTAAGTTCGCATCTATAATTCTAATATAGGTATCCACAATTATAATGTTTTTTTTTGTATAATATTTTATATAATGTTTGTTCGCCACAAAAAAAAACCATTTATGTATTTATTTATTTATTTATTTATTTACTCGCATTAAATGTACATTTGCATGTTCATGAAGTCAATTTTACCATTTACTATAGCATACAGGTAGTTTGGGTGTTTTTTTTTTTATATCTTATACCGCCGAGGTTTGAGTAGACTCAGATTACGCCATCGACAGTCATGCTAATTAAACGGTAGGCCGGTGTAGACTAAAAACTAATAACTATTAGGTCTTCAGTCATATAAAGTTTATTTGAAAAGTTTTTATTTAATTATTTACTTAACTGTTCAAATAAACACTCCGGGATTTTAAGGTATATGAAAGCAAATAATCTATTACCTACATATTAATAAATATAAGTTGATGCGATGCAACATATGATAAATTATTATTTTGCTAATTTGATAATGATCAATTTGTGCATACAAAATGTACAGGTGGACATAATGAATCAGTATTTAATATTTTTTTTTGTTATTTCAACAATAAAATATAAAATAAGAATTGGTTATTTTTTTTTTGTCTGTTTCTTAGGATTTTTTTTTTTTTGTTTTTGATATCTGTTTGTTACGTAAATAAGTATATTTCTGCCATTGCGGCTAGCTGTAATTTTATGATGGTTTCGCTTACACGCATGAATATTATTAAATATATGTATATGAAAAAGAAAATACATAATAATAATAATATTTATAATGACTTTGATGTCGTCTAGGTATATAGCGTGACTATGACGTAATATGTTCATTAGATATAGTTTCTGTTTACCTGTAGGTTTGTAGACTAACAGGATATTACCAAATAAGTATAACGAAAAAATTATTTTCTTGTACAATTAATTTTCTATACAATCATTCTGACAACAAACTAGAAAGCATAACCAAACCACCGTTATAGAATTTACACAGACTTTTAAATACACGTAGCTATTTATATTTATACATATAAATATAAATTTAGTTATTACGTTTTTTTTTTCTTCTTTTCTTTATATCCATATAATGCGTGCATAATAAATATATCATCTTGGTTGTAGCTTGTCTTGTAGGTATAAAATCAAAATGATAATTTGCATGCTAATCATCGATTTTGTTTGTGTGGTGTGTGTGCGGTTTTGGATTAATTCAAAGAAAATGGTTTATTTGAAGTTAAAAATATGGTGTTATTTGTAAATGGCATTCATGTGAATCTCAAAAGAAATCTTTTTATAGAAATATCTTTTGTTAAAGCATTTTTTTTTTTACCAACAAAAAATAAAATAAATGCTGATTGAATGTTTTATTTTTATTTTATTTTTTTTTTTGTAGAAAAGAAAAAAAAGTTTCCATCTATAAAATTATGCGGGCGTCAATTTAGCGACCATTTTTGTTTAAAAAACATTGTAGAATAATAGAATTTTTTCAGTTGGCAGAATTTCTTTCGGTAATTTCATATTTATTCATTTCTCATTTGGGGCCAACCAAAAAATTATTTTGTATTTAAAAGTAAATTTTGCAAAGACGATACACAAGTTCTGTATTGTCTTTGGAATTCCCAAATGCAAGCTTTAAAATTAAAACTTAAGCTTATATCAAATGTATTTAAAAGAAAAAAAAATACAATAAAACAGCGTAATACTCAAATTTAAGTTAATCTGATTTGGGGTGCAAATAGAAATATATGATAGGTTAAGACTTTTTAAACGATAAGGACTTAAGCAGAGTTTTATTTGTTTTAAGTCAAAGAAATATTCTTCTAAATTTTGATTGTCATTAAATAATCTTTTTAATTTGATTAATAATTGAAATTTGTTTTTTTTTCTTTTACTCAGAATCGTTAAAGACAACTGAAAAAACTTTCCAACCCGGATAAAAAAAAACCCATTCTACTCATCAACCGATATCTGTATTTGATTTGTAGGATTTTTTTATAGTCAAAGAAAAATAAAAATTCATTGTCACAATATTTGTGTATGTGAATGTGACTATGTGTCAAATTCAATTTACACAACCAATAAAGTTTTGCTATTATTATAACATCAGCTTAAGTAGAAAATGTAGTGTTCATTTGTTCAAACAAGCCCATATAAATTAATAAGTAAGAACGATTGTCATTCAATATAAATGATATAAGAAAAGAGAAAAAAAATACTTATGAAATATTACCTTTAAAATTGAAAACGTAATATTTACAAACCGCGATGTATACTTTTATTTTACTACTTTGTTTCTTTAATGAAAAGAAAACAATAAACAAACAATATAATAATAACAATTTGTATATATTTGGTAAGTATATTATAGTTTTATCACCCAGTTTTGAGTCGGTTCGTGTTCATATTTTTCATTGTATCTACCCGTAACATCTGCTAGTTTCTTCTTATATTGTATATTATTTCTATAATTATTTGTTATTTTTTTTTTTTTATACTTTAAATCCATGCTTTCATCATTTCACATCGTCATGAGTAAGTACATTTAAAATCATTCGTACTCTTTTGTTTTGAATCCAGGCTTACCTCACAACATCGACTATAAACAAAACAAAAATTATTGTTATTATTATATTTTTTTTCTTTATTCGGTAACCTCTATACAAGTCTAAATAAAACTAAAAGATGTAAATAAATAAATAAATAAATGCAAATCGTACGAAAAAATATATAATAAAATATATGTTTAAGTTTATATGTATATAAAACCAAAATTGTTTGATGAATGAGTAACTACAAATGATGACTACTGAAATTAATAACAAGCCGGCCTGTTTTATTTATGCCGTCATATAATTTTCTGGTTTCTGTAGAAAAAGAAAAATATGCCCTCATACCTTCCAATTTAAAGAAGTGTAATGGAAAATTGTTCGAAACGAAAATAAATAGATCTGATAACAAGGTGTTATAAAATGAAAATGATCTAACTGTTATCGAAATTAAAAAAGAGAAAAAAAAATAAAAAATAAAATATGAATCAAATAATAAACATTTCAAACAAACTGCAATTGATATTTAAAATAAGATGTAAACCATTCCAATTATCTGTTTGCAAACGTAATGAAATGATATAGTTTATTTTTATAAGCAATATATATGGAAAAAATTACTAAATGAAAGTGAAGGCAACTAAAAAAAAAAGCGCACTGTTTTTTGTTTTCTTTCGTATATTTTTGATTTCAAATAATTTTATGGATTCAAAAATTGGTTCTGCTCTTTAATGTTACATAAAATTAAAAAAGAAATTTTTGGTACTTACTTTTATTTTTTTATGTTTTGTTTTTTTTTTTGTTGTTCGTGATGTATAATTTCTAAAAATGTATTTCATGACAGATACAAAACAAGGTCTTATTTTCTATCTCTCACAATTAACAATATTTTCAATGTAAATAATTTTTGTAGTACTTTGGTTTGGATTGGCTACGACTTGTAATTTGTAACCTGAAACAGAAAAAAAGACAGTTATTTTTTTTTTTTTTTGTATACCTAGTTATAGTTGTTGATACACACAAAAAGTTGTTATAATTTTTATGATTTGTTTGACTTACAGTCGAATATCAAACACAAATAAACTGGTGGTCTGAACAATAAATATTTGCTGCAACAATAAAAATTGTATCGAATTTCTTTATAACATTTTCATGTTACATAAGTTTTTTTTTTTTGTTTTATGACTTTTAAAGTTTTAACAATGTTTTAAAATATAAAAAAAAAAAAAACTTTGGAACACACGATTTGACTTTGGTTTCATGCAAATTCGGTTAAAACGAGAATTTTATTGTATTTTTTTTTTTAAATTATGTTATTACAACCTTCAATAATATCTGATAAAACTATTACTATTAGAAATTATTTATTGTTATTTTTGGAATTTCAGAATGTTTGCAAACATTATTTGTATGGAAATTTCTCATCGCAAATAATTCGACACATTTTTATGAATTGAATTGGGTTTTTTTTTTCTTGTTGGCATCGTTTTTTTTTTGTTTGTTTTATTCACCAAAATTATATTATGTGGAAATTAATTCCCCTTTTCGATATATCAATGAAAATATGTTATAGAATAAAATTGTACTTCCATTATCTCAATTATCAGTTTGCATATATGTATGTATTGTTTGCTGATTGATAAGATACAAAATTAATAAATGGAAAATAAAATTATTCGTTTTCGATATATTTTTTGTTCAATTTTTGATTTCGGTGAACACAAAATGAATGATAAGTCATCAACTTACACCTGACTGAATCAATAAATATGCTGACCATTTGATATATGCGAATGAAAAAGATTTATTTATATTTATTTATAATCGTTTCATGAAAATTTAATTTCGATAATCAGATTTTTTTTTACCGCAAAATACATTATGTATTTGCCCATAGATGCACACGCTTTTTTGGGGAAGGGGGCGGTTTTAATTTGAAAAAGTTACATATAGGTAGACGTGTACGCCGGCGCGAGTTTTACCGGCGGCGGCGTGGCGTTTTAAAACTCTTAACTATCGGCGGCGGCGGCGTTGTTGGCGTAAGCGGCGCGAAAACATTTGTCAATAATAGTACAGTTAAAGT